>JACXGI010008745.1:0-32579 GCA_016801175.1 Esox masquinongy
CAGGCAGAGAAGGATTGGAAATGCATGGGGGAGGGTCTCTGATTGATGAGAAAAAGGGAGAGAGACATAGGCTGTGTACAACTAAAGAAAAGGTAAGGGAGGAAGTAGCTAAAGGGAGCAAGAGAGAGTTGTGTCTGAGAGCAATGTTTCCAGCTGTGATTTTACTGTCTATTGAGGCAGAAAGCAGTGAACTTTAGATGAAATATTAATCAAGAGGAAAGAAATGAGGATATAGAGAATATTAAAGGAGAAAAAGGAGGCTAATATTAACCACCTCGATTTTAATTAGGACTTCTTCTAAGGACAGGGAACTTCATTAGCAATAACAATTATTGGAATTATTGCTATTACTAAACTGTTTTGTTATCGTCATTATCACTATTACTTTAGCAACTGAGCAACGAAGCCAAACTAAATTTATCAAACTTAGTTAGAAATCAAACACCCGACTTCCCAGAATTCATTGGTGCAGAGCAGCCCAATTCCGGGGTCAGGTTTAATTAAAAGTGGGTTGCCACGATACCCTGAAGAGAAGCTGGAGGGAAACATGCCTGCTGAGTCTAAACTCTATAGAAGACAGGGGAACAAGGAAAAACATTTGTTTCCAACTAAATATCCTGTGGATTGGCCAGTCTATGACTAGAAAGAGAGAGCTGTGGGGATAGAGTAAATGATGTATAGAGATAACATAACTGTATTCAGTATGGTGTGGACTGGAGAAGGAACGGCAGAGAGAACGTAGCTGTGTTCAGTAGTGTGTGGACTGGACAAAGAATAGCACAGAGAGCTTAGCTGTGTTCAGTACAGTGTGGACTGGAGAATGAAGGGCATGCAGAACATTGCTGTATTCAGTAGTGAGAACAGGAAAATTAATAGCAGCGAAAACATAGCTGTGTTCAGTAGCGTGGACTGGAGAAGGAAAAGCAGTGAGAACACTGCTGTGTTCAGTTCTGTGGACAGGACAATGGAAAGCAGAGTGAGCATAGCTGTGTTCAGTAGTGTGGACAGGACAATTAAAAGCAGAGAGAACATAGCTGCGTTCAGTAGTGTGGTGTGATAGAAACGCAAAGTCAGAACCCTTTAAGGCAGGTAGAGATGAAAATACTCTAACAGTTTATTAATATTTGCAAAGAGACAGAAAGACACTAATATAAGATCAGTGACAGTCTGCCCGCCATACAGTTCAGAAACACGTCAGAAACACGTCCAAGAAGTTGGGACAACATTTCACAAAATAACTGACCTTTGAACAACACATGACTATGGTCTCAATCAGCCTAGGCCTATTCCTTTCATTAGTTTAGCTCTGTATTAGCAACATCTTGCATTTTCCTACTGTGTAAATACACTCATACATACAGCCCTAAATACCGTCATTTTGTAGGGCTCTGGCAGTGCTCCTCCTGTTCCTCCTCGCACCAAGGAGCAGATACAGGTCCTGCTGCTGGGTTGATGCCCTTCTACGGCCCTATCCAGCTCTCCTTGTCTAGCGGCCCATCTCCTGGCATCTCCTCCATGCTCTTGAGACCGTACTGGGAAACACAGCAAACCATCTTGCAACGGCATGTATGGATGTGCCATCCTGGAGAAGCTGGACTACCTGCGCAACCTGAATGGGCTGCAGGTACCGCCTCATGCTGCCAGTAGTGACAAGGACACTAGCAAAATGCAAAACCTGAGAAGAATCAGTCAGGAAGGATAAGGAGAAAGGAATTGTCTGTGGCCACCACCTGCAAAATCATTCCATTAAGGGGGTTGTCTTGCTGTTGCCTCTCCAGTACACCTGTTGTCACTTTCATTTGCACCAAAACAGGTGACATTGATTCACAATATCTCATGCTTCCTAACTGGACAGATTGATATCCCTGAAGTTTAATTGACTTGGTGTTATACAGTGATAATTACGTGTTCCCTTCATTTTTTTGAGCAATGTACATGGATTCAGTACTTCACCATCAACACAGTAGGTAGCTAGTGATTTTTCACCCTCCTAAACAATGATATAATTAATCAATACATCAGCTCAGTAAATTTCCACAGTAGTAGAAACGACAATAGAAAGCAGAGAGAGGTTGATCTCAAGACCGTATTGGCACTGTGTATTGGCCTTGGAGGGAAATCCAAAGGTTGAGTCCACGGTGGAGTTATCTCCTGTTTTCTTGCAGAATTATCTTGAACCAGAACTTCTCTCCTCTCTACAGGCTTCTTCTGGGCCTTGGAGGCACGGTACATCACAGCTTGTCCAAACCTATGTGTTTCAGCCAGCTGAACATGAGGGTGAGAGTTGGCAGTGGCACAGGCCTGATTTGGCTGTAGTGTTGCAGCCCCCCCCCCCCTCGGAGTGACTAAGGAGCAACTAAGGTCTCCACATACTCAACCGCAACAGTCTAATGGCTGTGTGTATTCACCACTAATTACTTCACATCACCACTCAACTGCAACCCTCGGAAACAGCTGGACGGGAGCCCCGCAGGTTCAAGACCAACCGCATAGTAGAGCAACACAACAGCCTTAATTTGCCAACTACATATTTGGCCGTATAACCTACTGTATACACACTGAAGTGGTGTTTAACAACGCAGTCATCCAGGGGACATTGACATGGATTGGTGAACTGCGTCACCCACGTTATTGTGATCCGGCCCAGGCTCAAACACCGTCATGGGTGAGCGCGGACAGGTCTGAGGCTATCACCTCCACCGTTGTTGTTGCTGACAGACTCGCATGTTTAAAACCCTCACTTACCACTTAGCATATCGGCAGGGCGATCACTGGCAGGTTTCCATGTTTTGCTACTGGAGCGGCAGACCCCAGGGAATGTTTGGTTGGATGTGACCAGGCAGACACCCAGACCCCTGCTGAAACCCCCTCGACGGGGAATGTTTGGTTGGATGTGACCAGGCAGACCCCCAAAACCTGGCTGAAACCCAAACGTTTGGCCACCACACACTCCCCCCGGGGTTGCTTCCACTATTCTGTGACATGCCATGTGTTTCCTTTTTGAACTAGGTTCTATTTATAGTTTTTCTGAATTGCTTAAACACTAAACCCCATCCTCTGAACCAAATGCTTAGCGGCCTAAACCTATTTGTTGAATCAAACACTCTTCTGGCAAAATCTTAAACAAGTTCAGGTAGTTAGACACCATTTGTAAATCGCATTCACTCTGTTTGCAAAACTCTGAACACATTCTCACTCACTAAAACACACATCACACTGTGATGCACTTCTGTTGCAAAATGGTAAACACAACTACAACACAGTTGTCACCGTTCACACACAATGATTCGAAACTGTTCACACTTGTTTCTAATGATGTGATCAAACCAACGGTACAGAATAGAAGCCAGTTCAGAGTGCACAGGTGGCACAGGTGTGTTGAATGTTGATACAGTGGATGGAAACAACCTGAGAGGCAGAGGAGGAAGAGGATGTGCAAGAGGTGTGGGGCAAGGGGGAAGAGTGTGAGGATGAGCAAGACCAATAACAATAATTTACAGTTTTTTTCAATTGCTTACACACTAAAATTAAAACTTTCCCACAATTAGCAAAACCTTACACTCAAGGAGCAAAACACCGGCCTAGATTTGCACAACTGTAAGCACATTGTCAGCTTCACACTTTTTGTAAAACATTACACACAGTGATTTGCAAAACAATAAACACACTTGTACGCATTTGACACAGAAATTTATCATGATGTCATTTCCTTGCAATTTCAGAGCAAAGGCTTTCAAACGAACACACCCATGAACAAATTGGTTAAACACAGCCACCAGGTGTGCACACACTGGTGCTTAATTGTAGACACACCAATCAGGTTTAAGCACTATAAAAAGGCAACAGGTTAGTTCACCTGTCTTCAAGAAAAAATGGACGGTGTCAGAGGAAGAGGGAGAGTGCGGATGAGAGGGCAAATCCGGAGAGAACAAGGTGGAGGAAGAGGAAGAGGGAGAGGAAGACCTGGAGGAGGGGTAGGACATGCACAAAGAAGAAGACAACCAAATCTGTGTAACGAAATTCGTGCTACAATTGTGGACCATGTAATAAACCACGGACTAACACTGAGGGAGGCTGGACTGAGAGTACAGCCTAACCTGAGCAGGTACACGGTGGCATCAATAGTTCGGACATTTCGTCAAGAGCACAAGTGAGAAACTTATCTTCTGTCAACAGAAAATCCATAGCTTACTGCATGTACTATGTCAACAGTTTTGGTATCTATTCCTGCATCATTTTACAGTAAGCTACATGTATTTTTTTTGCCCAACATAGGATTGAACGTCAAGAACACCAAGGAGGGAGGGGCCCCATATTCACACAGGAACAAGAGAGAGAGATCATAAACCTCATTTTGGCCAATAATGCCATCAGACTTAGAGAAATTCAAGCCCATATTGTCAATGATCACCCAATTTTCAATAATGTCCAACAGGTCTCTCTGTCAACAATAGCCCGTATCCTTAAAAACATCAAGTTCTGATGAAACAACTGAATAAAGTGCCATTTGAAAGAAATTCAGACAGGGTGAAAGTCCTGCGGCGTGAATATGTGGTGGTACGTTTTGTTCACTGACTGTAGTATTGTGTGCTGCACACATAACCTTTTTACTGTACATGTAATTTTACTGTATAGCAGACCTACAGTAAATTGATCTACACAATGTGATCTTTTGCTGTATTTCAGAGAGTTGTGCAAATGGATGCGGAGGAAGTCCCGTATGAGTTATATACATTGATGAGGCTAGATTTAACCTGACAACAGTGAGAAGAAGGGGAAGAAACATCATTGGCCACAGGGCTATTGTCAATATACCAGGGCAACGTGGAGGTAACATTACCCTTTGTACTGCCATTACACAGAATGGGGTCCTCCACCGTCATGCCAACTTGGGTCCTTACAACACTGACCTCATTCTTACATTTTTAGACAGATTACACAATATTATCACAGCAGCAAACCAAAGGGACCAGATGCAATGCATTGTCGTCTGGGACAATGTAGCTTTCCATCGTTCTGCTCTGGTCTAAAACTGGTTTCATCAACACCCACAATTTACAGTTCAATACCTTCCACCATACTCCCCCTTCCTAAACCCCATCGGGGAGTTCTTCTCAGCATGGCGGTGGAAGCATGTCCAGACGGCCCTATGTCCAGACGGCCCTCATTCAAGCTATGGAGGAAGCATGTGATCAAATTGAAGCAGCATCCATTCAAGGGTGGATTCGTCACTCCAAAAGATTCTTCCCACATTGCCTTGCAAATGAAAATATCGCCTGTGATGTTGACGAGGCCCTGTGGCCAGATCCAGCTAGGCGGAGAGATGTTTAGGTTATTTTTTTTTTTTATTCGGTACTGAACTGGATATGTAATTTATGTTACAGTATTACTGTAAGCTTACAGTACAATGGTACGTTCAGTAATACTGCATGAAAACTGGAAAATGTTTTGTTATGTTTTGTTGAAATGTTCGGTATTGACTGACTTGAGTACATGAAAATAAATATTTTCATTACTCTGCACAATTGGTGTCATGTGGTGTTGGTGAATAAATTTTTACACATTATCTGTGTAAATGATAAAAGTGTTTTAGGTTGAGCACAGGAGTGTTTAACTGATTCAAACAGAATCACACCATATGATGGTTGGGTTTATGTTATGACAACAAAATAAGGTTTTTATAAGACATTGTATAGTTTTGACAAAAGTGTTCCATTTTGCAAATGATCTGAGGTGTTGTGCTACTTTGGTGTAGTGTTGTGCTAATCGTGTGAAGGGGTTTGAAAAACCGGGCCCTGTTTTCAAAATTGTGCTTAAGCAATTGAAAATAACTGTAACTGTGTGGGAACTGTGATAGACTATGTTCTTGTTCATGGAATAACAGCGAAGGAAGCTGGACAAAGAGTACAACCCAATTTGAGCAGATTCTCTGAAGCCTCCAAAATCCGGACATTCAGAGAACAGGTCATTGTTTCTTTTCATTTTGGTAGTTGAAAGTTTACTGTATATATTTGATTCAGTACATCACTTTGTCAATTGAAAGGGGACTGGGGAAATAACAATACCTTTCTTACCATACAACATTTTACATAAAGATGTAATGTCCATTAATATCATTACTGTATGTATACGTTTGTAAGTGCATGTTTCCTTTTTATAGAATTACAAAACTACCACATTAGGGTGGAAGGACTGCTATGTTCTCCCAACAGCAAGAGGCTCTCATTGTTGATATGGTCCTTCAAAACAATGCCATCCGACTGCGTGAAATACAGCAAAGAGTTGTTGAAAACAATGTAAACTTTGAAGGAATCAATAGTCAGCCTTCCTACCATTTACCGTGACCTCCAACACAACAGGGTACGCATGAAGCAAGTGTACAGAGTAACCCTTTGAGCGGGACTCAGAAAGGGTCAAAGATATACGATTTCAGTATGTGCAAGAAAGTGTACACTCTTTCAGCGATGATGCTTACATTACAGTTCTGTGCTACTAGCCTACTGTTACTGTAAACTGCATTATACTGTAGTGTATGTAAATCAGGAGTGCATGCAAATACACTATTGCAGACTTTCTGTATCACTTACTAAACTACTTATTCATCTGTATTTATATATAGAGTGTTTGAATTGGATTCCATGGAAAGGCCCCATGAGATGAAGAAGGGTTCAATCTGGCGAAGAAGAGAAGGAGAGTCAGGAACATAATTGGCCAACGTGCCATTGTGGAAGTCCCTGACCAGCGTGGTGGCAATGACGTCACCCTTTGTGCAGCCATAAGTAGTCGCGTGGTTTGCAACCCTGGGGCCATATAACACTGAACATCTCCTGCCATTTCTGGGTGGTCTTCGGGATGTTTCGTTTGAGCGTGAGCTGCAGAATCATCAGCAGGCAATGCATCCTGTCTATGTCGTGGTTTGGGACAATGTCAGCCTTCACCGTGGCCAGCTTTCACCGTGGCCAGCTTTCACCGAGCCCTGCACACTGTGTTCTCCATTTTTTGATGTATTGTCTAATGAATTCTCTGTAGTGTTTATATATTGACTGGCTGTGTGTATGATCTGAAAGCATTGTTTGATTTTGAGCACAGATTGAATGGTTTTGAGGAGAATGTTTGATTCTGCCAGAAGAGTCAGGGGTTTTGTGAATGTAGTTGGAAGGTTTGGTTCTGTGTTTAAAGTTTTGAGAATATGGGTGAAGGTTTCAAGAAATGTGTCTTAGCAATAGTGAAAAACTGTAAACCCGACCACCACCATCACCCCCATCCCTCTCTGACTCTACTCCCTGCCAGCAGCTGTCCCCACGGGAGCCGGCAGCACCCCCACCCGGGCCCTAAACGAACAAGACCCCCATAGCGCCCACAGTCCAGCAGCTACATTCATCAGGCTTGCGTCAGTGTCAGTGCCGACAGAGAGAGAGAGCGAGACTGAGAGAGACGGAGAGACAAAGAGAGTGAGACAGAGAGACAGAGAGAAAGAGAGAGATACAAAGAGAGAGACAGAGAGACCGAGAGAGAGAAAGAGCCCTGCCGGGAACGTTCCCATTAGCATGGAAATCACTTCTCTCCCCCTTCGCGCTGCCTTCCTTCTACTGATGGCTCGGCACAAAGAGAATGGGTTTAACTCCCATTATTCTGCGTGAGGGCACACTGCCAGGTTAGATGACAAGGAAGGCAAAAAAAAAATCGCCTGCCATTTTTTTTTGTTTTGCTCGAGCTCTCAAAGATGGAGGGACATCGAGGCACTTCTTGATGGATTTCATTTCCCTACCGGTGACAGGAGCACGAGGAGGCCCAGCGTTGTTCATCCTGAAAACTGGAACAAATGGCCGCTTCTGGCTTTAATGATGTTTCAAAGTCCTGGGAATCTCAGGATGTATAATTTAGAGACCCTTGTGGGCATCCTTAGCCACAGAGGCCTTCTATCTGGTCCTGCAGTGATTACTGTGAGATGAATATCACCACAAAGGCCCTGTTGCTGCACAGGGTCTACATAGTAAAAAGGTAATCTAGCAGAGTGCTGTTAGTGTATTCTTCTCAGGGAGTGACCGCATTGCTGTTCCTCTAAAAGAGCAGGCCAGTATGAACCCCAGTCTGAGTACTTACTGTCCAGACCTATAATCACAACTAACAGCCTGTACCCAGAAGGCAGTGGCTCAGGCCCTTCAGACAGGCATGTCTCTGGGCCACCGCTGCAGAAACAAAAGCAGGCAGGTTGGTCCAGGCAGGCAGAGAAGCATATCCAGGCAGCACCACAACGCACCACAAACTCTGGAGCAATGCAATTCAATCTCAGGCCTAATTGTGCGTTGTGATACGATGGAGTGATGTGATTCAGGGAAGTTTTCATGGCCCACTGCTATCTACAGCCCCCAGGGGGTTTCGGTTCCAGGAGGGAGCCGTGTGTGTGTGTGTGTGTGTGCGTGTGTACTTGTGCATTCTCCCGGCTGACCCAATCAGCCAACCCAATCAGTACAGCAGTCAGCCACATCTCCACGGTCACATGACGTGGCCCATCCACGCTTAGCTGCCCCTGAGCCCTACAGGCTAGCTCTGAACCAGAGATAGGACTAGAAACATTTCGGCCTTGTGTGTTTCCACACACAGGATGAGATGAAATGATTTCGGCTCACATGATTGCAGCTGTCCTTATGGCTGTGAAAAGGGAGTTTGGTTAACTCTTATAATCGCCCTCTATTCTCTCCATTCCTTCTTCTCCCTTTTCCTCTCCCCATCTATTCCTCCCTCCTTCACGCTCAGTCAACCTGCCGACTGGACTCATTTTCATGCATTGAAACGGGCATCTCATGACTTTATCCAGTCATGCACAAGGAAAACAGTGATAAGTAACATCAGAGGGTGGGAGGCGCTCACTAGAAAAATGCATAGAGAAGCAAAGAGTGTGTAGTTAAGTCCTGAATCTGGTTGGATACCCACGATTCCCTGCGCGTCATCCACGAAAGAAATCCGCTGGCGGGTGGAATGAAAACCATCCTTCAACCCATGGGTTGTTTTGAGGTTTAGACCAATTATAGTGCGAGTCGGAAATGTTTTAAATCAAGATTGCTAACTGCAAATTTGCATGCTATTTCTCCTACTGTCCTCTGGGCTGTGGTTGTGTAGCAGTCAGTAGGCAGCCTACGAGTTGTCACACTGAGTTGCTTAGCAACCAGAGTACACATAAAGGGACTAGCTTACTTGATTTCACCGTGATGATTCACTTTTGCTTATACTGAAAACATCCACACTCACTAAGAAAAACTTTTGTTAACCAATACCGATTTTAACATGTTTTTATACAGTTACTTAAAAAATTATTGTGTTATGCACACCGTAGGCTTGAGTCCATATACTATGTTGCAAGGAAAAGAAACTGCAATTTGGAATTGTCGAGTCGTCCATTTGGTAAGATGCAGAGATGGGAGGAGTAGAGTCATCCCATTGGTAAGATGCAGAGATGGGAGGAGTTGAGTCATCTCATTGGTAAGTTGCAGAGATGGGAGGAGTTGAGTCAGCGATAGGAGGAGTTGAGTCGTCCCATTATAAAATGCAGAGATGGGAGGAGGTGAGTTGTCCCATTGGTAAGATGCATAGATGGGAGGAGTCGAGTGCTCCGGTTGTTAAGATGCAGTGATGGGAGGAGTTCAGTTGTCCCATTGGTAAGATGCAGAGATGGGAGGAGTTGGATGGTCACAAGGATGAGTCATCTAAGTAAAATGTCTCCTCAGATCATTAAAGCTTCATAAACACACATTCCTCACCTTCTTTAACCCAGATTATATTATCAAAGCCATATGACATGGCTTGCTGAAGCCTATCACAAATGCATTTTCAATGTCATATTGAGCAAGACATTAGATACAATGTTTCATAGAGCAAATGGTGTCTATTGTATACCACAGACTGATGTGCTGGACACGTAACCAATGAGGAAACTAGTGCAACTAGTGATAATTTACTGATGTGGACACTTTTTCCATGGGTTAACATGTCTTTCTATATGTGTTGTATTTTATAGGAATACATTACAGTGCCTTAACACCGAAGAGTGACTCCCAATGCAGCGTTAGTACACAGAATCTCCATTGTCAATGTATACAAAAATGGAGGTAACTTTAATCAGTACTCAGTACCGCGCATCATCTGATATCATGAGGAATGTTTGATACAGAGTCAGCATTTCTGTTATTCAGGAAACCATTGAGATTTCTCAGATGCTCATAGTCCGAGATTCTAATGTAGTTTTGATTCATCAAGGGACATGTATTGCTTCTTTTTTTATTAAATCTAGTTCAAGGAAAAGGTAAATTCCAAAACATTTTCACCAGACCCACTGGCCAGATGCACAATCTCTCTTTTCTGTTCTCCAATGAGCGGTAAAGAAAAATGCTTGGTTAAAATGAAAGCACAGGAAAATCAGTCTTTAAAGATAACCGCTACTGATGAGTGCATACAGAAATCGGTGGTGGTAACAGAAGTGTTGCTTTAATGGATTGGTGACAGGAACATGTGCTGGGGTTGCCATCCATACCACCACCATGCGATGTGTACCCCTCAAAATATATTATATAAACCTCAACAGTTGATTTTTGTCCCTCAATAGATGATATATGTCCCTCAACTTTAGCTAGCTAAATCAATCTGTCACATCAAAAAACAACTGAAATGACAATGAAGCTGCATTTTCGTTTCTTTTAGTTTTTCCATTGGCGTTTACTTGGATGATGATGATCATAACAATGTTGATGCCTGATTTTGCCTGGCTCAGAAGAAACTACTGTCTGGTCTGCACAGTATGCACCGTTTACTCACGGTTGCCAGGGTAGATCGTATATCAACAATGAAACTAATCTTCCGAGTTCAGACAGGCACACCACTCAGCTTAAATGAACCCCTGCAGTACCAAACTAAATGTTAAACTAGAAACAGGGAATTAACCTGCATATGGATAAATACAATCAATGATTTGGAAAGCACCGTGAAGGTGACGAAATTCTTATGGAGGCGCAGTGATCATTTTCAGATGAAACTGTTATCCGGCATAGGTGTGTTTGTGATGGGCAATACAAAAGGGCTTGGAACAAAAGGGTTTGGAACACTGCTCAGAATCAAGGAACCAAAAAACATGTTTTATAAATGACAAGTTACCCTGTGTGAGAGCATCATTGTTGGGTAATAAATGCAGGTTTATGGTCTAACTATAGGGGACGGCAGGTTTTTAGCAGATTTCCCACAGATATCCCACATGGCCACTTCAGTTTAATACTCAGAGAGAGAGTGATCAGGGACAGATGGAAGAGTATGAAAGGACAATGTCTAAGGACAGTTCTATCAGACAGTGTTAAGGAATAGTGTGAATGGTGTGACGGGGAAGCGAGTGTGAAAGTGGGTAATACAGGGATAGAGGAGGGATTGTGATATAGAGAGAGAGCGAGGAAAACTGAGAGACGCTGAGGGAAGAGATTTAGGAGAGAGAGGCAGTGAAAGGAAGAGAAAAAAAGGGGTGGGGTTGGCCCTTAAGTAAGATAACAAAGCCTGTTACCACTAGCTCTTCCTGTCACCTTCTCTCAGCTTGATGAACTACTAAACATTAGGGTGTGTGTGTACGTATGTGATCCACATCTATGTGTACATGTGGGGACCTTAAGGCCGTCTTAGGGGTTAGGTTCAGATAAAAACATACAAGTGGCAATAGTGTTAGAATTCGGTTTCAGGTTTAGGCATTTACTAGGTTACGTTTAGTGTTAGGTGTTTGGGCTAGGTTAAGTTCAGGCACGAAAGGTTGGTTATTGAGGTTAGGGTTAGGTTAAGGGCTAGGGAATTGAGAGCATGGCTTTCTGGGTCAGGGTAGGTTTTCAGGTCCCTACAAAGATAGAAAGACCAGTTTTTCTGACTTAAATATAAAAAAGGACAAAACAAATCTCTAAACTATTCTGAAATCATAAAAAAGTTACATTCAGGGTTAGAATTGGGTTTAGGTTAAAGTGAGGTTAAATGTCCCCTGCCTGGAATCAGCATTATTAGTGTAATAGTGCTAATATCCCCTGCCTGGGATCAGAATTATTAGTGTAATAGTGCTAATGTCCCCTGCATGGAATCAGCATTATTAGTGTAATAGTGCTAATGTCCCCTGCCTGGAATCAGCATTATTAGTGTAATAATGCTAATGTCCCCTGCCTGGAATTAGCATTATTAGTGTAATAATGCTAATGTCCCCTGTCTGGAATTAGCATTATTGAACTGTGTGTCCCAAGCAAATCAAAAGGTGCATTGCAAGCAGAAACTAACTCAAAAAACATTTCAAACTAAATTCAGTCGCGCTAAATCTGTTGCTCTAAATCTGTCGTGCTAGCATCGATTTTTTGACTGCATACTGACGGAACAGCTGGTGGAATTTGGTGACTTCAAACTGGCACTATGCAAACTATTTTCCGTAGCCACCACACACAGCCTCTGCTATTCGGCAAGTTAGCGAATGCTAAATGGTGGTTCCAGGTGGTCAATAGAGGTACATCGAAACTTCAAAAAACACGTATTGATACAGCTGTGAACAAAACGGACTGGTAAACATAGGAAGTATTAGTTCAGTTAAAAATTTGATTTATTTAGCAAAAAGGAAAACATTATTTCAAGAAATACAACATTGACATGCTCTTTGAGATAAACAATACAACTAGTCTTCATTGGAAGTGTTTTGGAGCATGTTTCTGCTTGCAATGCAGCATTTGTTTATCGGGACGCACAGTTTCAATTAATGAATTTGGACAATGCTAATAATGCTAATTCCAGGCTGGGACAGAATTGAGTAATGGCTTGTTGTGAAAAATGACTGCATGGGCCTTCATGAACAACTCAAGGTAAATGTTATCTCCCCCAACTATGGATCTAGTTTGAACTATTCCTTTACGTTTACGCACAAATGTTAGGTCATTGTCAAAAGTTAGTGTTCGGTCAAATGTTAGGTCAAAGTTAGGGTTTGGCTTAGGGTCAGTAAACAGTGTTTTTTAGGGCAATCAATAACAATGTCCCTATTTACATTGCTAAGTGACGAGTGCGTATATGGCAAATGATACAGCAGATTCAATACACACTATTTTATTCTTTCTGGATGTATGAAATAACAGTATCCTATTGAGAGTCTTCATTGAGATAAATGGGTGTTTGTATGTGCACGCTCCTATATGTCAATAGCATGAAGGGGGGAAAGCAAGAAATACTGAGAATGGGTGCTTAAAGCTACATGAAATACAAATAGGCTCCATATTGACAAAAAACACACACAAGCAAACAATCCTACATTCATGCACACTTATACACACACACACACAAACACACACAAATACGCACACAACAGGGTTAAGCTGTTATGCATTGCCAGACGCACTCCCTTGCGACTCCATCACTTCACCCACTCACGCTTCTTTGTTACTTCTCCTCCAGGTTTTCACTCATTTTCTCAGTGGACAAATTACCGTGATTACCGTCCCACCTCCCTCTGCTCCATTCTTTCGCTCTCTCACTCCCTCGCTCCTTCTTCAGAAATATAACAGTGAATTTATTTTGTTCTGCCAACCTCTGTCACCTCATTTGAGTCTTTCTTTCACTTCCGCACTCTTCCTGTTCTGCCTCTTTCCACACGTTTTAAATCTCTAGTCCAACCTCTCGTTCCTCACCTGTCTTTTTCTCTCTCTCTCTCAACATCCGTCAAACTCTCTAACTCTTCCCCAGTCTTATTTTCTTAGTAACTGACACACTCTGGGAAATAAATTAGTAATATTTATGATGAAACCCTCTCTGTATCGCTGCCTTTCATCTCATTGTGGCATAAAAAAGCCAGTGATCTTATCAGGTCTACCTGGAGTCATCCGTCAGACCATCTGCCTATCCATTCATCACCTCGCTGCAGGCTGTCTCCACTCCCCTTGGCAGCAAAGGCTTTTAAAAGTGCATAAAACTCCAGCGCGCACCCAGCACCTGTGTCCGCATGTCTTACAACCTCACGGCCAACCACCGCTGAGCCATGAATCAACGTTCCACCCGGGCCCACGTGTATCCCACATACACCAATTCACACTGTGGATGTCCAAAGTGGGCAGGCTCTGGAGGTGGTCAGGACCCTGCATTATAACCCAGCGACTGCTTCCACCGCTGTCGTACGATGTCAACGCAACAGTAATGCCTTGGTCCTTTGCGGAGGACCCGGCTTTCCTGAGAAAGCCGGGTTTGATGTAAGAGAAACACAGCGTCGCAGCCCACAAAACTCTCATCGCCTTACAACTTGTTAGGGATCATTCACAAAACATGGTTCATTCACTCCTATTGAGTCCTCCTCCACTGGCTAATGCCATGTGAAATACAGTAAGCAGCAGTGACCTTGAAAGAAGGGCCTGTATTGTGAGTCTGTTAAGTTAGCCCGAGCGGCTTTTCAAACCCTGCTGTCACTGCGGCAGCATGGACGCTAACACCACAGAGCAGGCTGCAGGAACACGTCTGGTTAAATGGCAGCATTTCTGCCCAGGTTCACGTCTTCTCCCTTCCGCTCGCTTCCTCTCCTGCACGCTCCTCCTGAGCTGTGTGACAGCAGGGCCACTGGGGCCAAGGGACACTGTGACACCAGGGTCAGTCCGTGTTAGCGGAAAATCAGAGGCTTTTCGGTAAAACACCAAGGTAAAGCCCCAATGAAAACCTGGCATTGTGGTACTTCAGAGGAGCCTGAGTGTACACTTAATCTGTAGAGAATGCAGCCAGCGGTCACCATCTCACCGGGGTCATCAGAACTGCCACCGGGTTTGAAGACCTGGCTTTCGAGTTTAGAGCCATGTTAGAATGTGAGTGGGAAAGACATATATGTGTTTGTGAGCGTGTGTTTGTTTAGGGGTGTGCGTTTCGGTGCGTCACTTACTCTGTGTAAAGCGAGGGGGGTTGTCATTGACGTCACTGAGCCTCACGGTGACAGTGGTGGTCCCGGAGAGACCACCCAGATGGCCCCCCATGTCCTTTGCCTGAAGGACGACCAGGTACTGGTCCTGGGTCTCCCTGTCCATATCAGGCACGGCTGTACGCAGGATGCCTGGAAAAAAACATAAACCAATGACAATGTTCAACATCAATAATTTCCACTACGCAGAATGACCTGATTGTGCTTCAAATGATTGGTAGTACAGAGAGTGCCACCGTCTCTAGCTGTGCTCTGCACACCAAACCCTGGCATACCAGCAGCCAAGGTAGCTGAATAACCTTGAAATACGGATGCTCTTTTAAAGTTAGTGGAAATATGAGCCTTTGCTTGGGAATATGAAAGAAAGTAACTAGCAACCTGCACAAATATCAGAGCAAATGTGACTATTGCCCGAAAGCTGTTTTATCTGCGACAGTATAACACAGGTATGACAAAAAAAAAAGATTGTTCTAATTTTGTTGGTAAGTGGTTTATAATAGCAATAGGCACCACAGGGGTTATGGTATATGGCCAAAATACCACAACTAAGGGCTGAATCCAGGCAACTCTGCATTGTGTTTTACATAAGAATTGAAAGCTATTAACATTCCAGACAGTCTCGGAGTGAATGACTGGGTGAACTACAGCCGTTTCCATAAAAGTTGGGACGCTGCGTAAAAAGTAAAAACTGATTGCAATGATGTGCAAATCATTTAAACCCAAGGTTTATTTGTCAAAAGCACTGAACAACACAGCGTCATCCTGCACAATGAAATTCTTGTGAAATGGCACCCAACAACTACATAGTGAGAATAAAGAAGAAAAATATATAAGCTAAAATATAGCGAAACAAAAAATAAAGCAATAGTACACATAACACTGTACACTAGCAGCTGTTTAAAAAGGGTACTGAAAACTAGCAGCAATCTGGGTAGTAAGTTTCAATCCAGAGAGGATGGGTCTGTCAGAAGTGAGGATAGGGAGGGGTTCACCACTCTGTGAAAGACTGCACGGGCAAATAGTGCAATAATTTAAGAATAACGTTTCACACCGTAAAATTGCGAAGAGTTTGGGGATCTCATCATCTACAGTACAGAATAATTAAAAGATTCACAGAATCCGGAGAAATCTCTGCATGCAAAGGACAAGGCCGAAAACCAATATTGAATGGCAGTGATCTTCAGGCCCTCAGACGGCACTGCATTAAAAACAGACACGATATTCTAGTGGACATCACTGCATGGGCTCAGGAACACTTCCAAAAACCATTGTCTGCATCCACAAATGCAAGTTAAAACTCTACCATGCATAAACAAGATCCAGAACCACCGCCACCTTCTCTGGGCCAGCTCATTTAAGATGGACTGAGGCAAAGTGGAAAACTGTCCTATGGTCTGATGAATCAAAATTTGAATTTTGTGGGGGGAATCATGGACGCTGCATCATCCGGACTAAAGAAGAGAGGGACCATCCAGCTTCTTAGCAGCGCACAGTTCAAAAGCTAGAATCTGTGATGGTATGGGGGTGCATTAGTGCACATGGCATAGATGACTTGCACGTCTGTGAGGGCACCATTAATGCTGAACAATACACCGATTAGTGTAATGACCACTGACAGGTGAATTAAATAACACTGATAATCTCTTTATCATTGCGCCCGTCAGTGGGTGGGATATATTAGGCACCAAGTGAACATTCTGTCCTCAAAGTTGATGTGTTAGAAGCAGGAAAAATGGGCAAGCGTAAGGATCTGAGCGACTTTGACAAGGGCCAAATTGTGATGGCTAGACGAGTGGGTCAGAGCATCTCCAAAACTGCAGGCCTTGTGGGGTGTTCCTCGTCTGCAGTGGTCAGTACCTATCAAAAGTGGTCCAAGGAGGCAAAACGGTGAACCGGCGACAGGGTCATTGGCGGCCAAGGCTCACTGATGCACGTGGGGAGCGAAGGCTGGCCCGTGTGGTCCGATCCAAGAGACGAGCTACTGTAGCTCAAATTGCTGAAAAAGTTAATGCTGGTACTGATGGAAAGGTGTCAGAACACACAGGTCATCGCAGTTTGTTGCATATGGAGCTGCGTAGCTGCAGACCAGTCAGAGTGTCCATGCTGACCTCTGTCCACTGCCGAAAGCGCCTACAATGGGCATCAGAACTGGACCATGGAAGAAGGGGGGAAGAAGGGGGCCTGGGCTAATGAATCACGTTTTCTTTTACATCACGTGGATGGCCAGGTGCGTGTACGTCGTGTACCTGGAGAACACATGGCACCAGGATGCACTATGTGAAAAAAGCAAGCCGGCAGAGGCAGTGTGATGCTTTGGGTAATGTTCTGCTGGGAAACCTTGGGTCCTGCCATTCATGTGTATGTTACTTTGACGTGTACGACCTACCCAAGCACTGTTGCAGACCATATGCACCCTTTCATGGCAAAGGTATTCCCTGGCATTGGCCTCTTTCAGCAGGATAATACGCCCTGCCACAAAGCAAAAATAGTTCAGGAATGGTTTGAGGAACACAACAATGAGTTCAAAGTGTTGACTTGGCCTCCAAATTCCCCAGACCTCAATCCAATCAGCATCTGTGGGATGTGCTGGACAAACAAGTCCGATCCATGGAGGCCCCACCTCGCAACTTACAGGACATAAAGGATCAGCTGCTAACGTCTTGGTGCCAGATACCACAGCACACTTTCAGAGGTCTAGTGGAGTCCATGCCTCAACGGGTTAGGGCTGTTTTGGAGGCAAAAGGGGGACCTACACAATATTAGGCAAGTGGTCATAATGTTATGGCTGACTGGCACAATGCTGTGCATTGTAGGATTGTTGACGTGCTGTACGCTGCTTGCTGTTACCTACCTGGCTACCTGCTAAACTTTTTCAAATTTACTCTATATAAACTAATTGGTTAAATTCTACTTTAAGAGTTTACCAACACAATATTTTTATCTGTTGACTTTTTACCCAACTTTTATACACCAGGACTCTATTTAGACATAATTAATGGAACTACTCACCCCTGAACACCCGAAGCTAAATACCATTACTATGCCTTATCACTGTAATTTTTGTAGCTACAACACGGAGAACTATCGTCTTCAGGTAAAGATAGCAGAGTTAGAGGCTCAGCTTCAGACGCAAATGTCAGACAAGGACTATGTTTGTGTAGAAATGGAAAAAAAACTGTGTCTGTGCCACCAGGAAGAAACGATAGTGAAGTTAGCCCCCCCGGCACAGCTCCTGTAGCCGGGCAAGAACTTTCGCTTGGTCACTGGGAAGAAATGCCGTCGACCAGTTAAACCTGTGTTGGTGCTAGAGCCGACTGAGATTTTCAACAGGTTTTCCCCACTGGAGTCGGAGTCAAGGCCCAAGCCGTCTTCGGTGGGGAATGATCGGTAGGCATTTTCTACGGGTGGCCCGGAAAAACTGAAAACTTTAGTCATCGGCGATTCCATTACCCGCAGTATTAGACTAAAGAATCAGCCGGCGATGGTACACTGTTTACCGATGGGCAGAGCCACCGACGTAGCTGCAAATCTGGGGTTGGTGCTAGCGAAGTCTAAAACTGGCAAGTATAGAGAGTACAGAGATTGTTATTCACGTTGGCACCAACGACGTTAGGATGAAACAGTCAGAGGTTACGAAGCAGAACATAGCATCAGCGTGTAAACTAGCTAGAAAGATGTCGGCATCGAGTAATTGTTTCTGGCCCCCTCCCAGCTAGGGTAGTGACGAGCTCTACAGCAGACTTGTGCAACTCAATCGCTGGCTGAAAACAGAGTTCTGCCCGTCGCAGGAGGTAGAGTGTGTAGGTAACTGGCTCTCTTTTTGGGACTCTCCCAGAAATAGGACCAGGCTTGATCTGCTGAGGAGCGACGAACTCCATCCTAGCTGGAGTGGTGCTCTTCTTTTATCTAGGAACATTGACAGGAGTCTCACTCCTATAGCCTCACCATGAGATATGGTGCAGGTCAGGCTGCAGGCTTTTAGCCAGCCTGCTAGCATAGTGGACTCTGTCGATAGCATAGCCAGAGTAGTTAGTACAGTTTTACCTATTGCCACTGTGACTCGTTCCAGGCTGAGAAAAGTTAAACAAGGTAGTGCTAACAATAGCAACCTTATTAAGATAAACTCTTCCTCCACCTCGGTCACAAATAAAAAGGACTGTATCACCTCGCATCTCAAAATGGGACTCCTAAATGTTAGATCCCTTGCTCCAAAGGCAGTTGCAGTAAATGAATTAATCTCTGATCATAAACTAGATGTTACTGGCTTGTGTGAAACATGGCTAAAGCCTGATTAATTTACTGCCCTAAATGAGGCCTCTCCTCCTGGCTATACTAGTGATCATATCCCCGTGCATCTCAAAAATGAGGGGGTGTTGCTAATATTTATGACAGTAAATATAAATTTACTCTTAAACACATCACTGGTTTTCATTCTTTTGAAGTTTTACTCATGCAAGTTAACCAGGCTGATAAATCGTTTTACATAGCTACTATTTACATACACAATGTGCCTCAATGAGTTTCCAGAATTCTTGTCTAACAATGTAGTCATGGCAGATAGTATTCTAATTTTTGGCGATTTCAATATTCATATGGAAAAGTCCAATGACTCTGTTCAAAAAGCCTTTGAAACCATAATTGACTCAATGGGTTTTATCCAACATGTCTCAGGTCCAACGGACTGCCACAATCATCCCTTCGATTTAGTCCTGTCACGCGAAATAGATATTGTAGATCTAATAATTTCCCCCACAAATCCTGGAATATCGGATCACTGTCTTATTACATTTACCGTTAAAACAAGAAATCCACTTGCTCCGCAAACAATGAGTTTCAAAAGCCGTACCATAAATTCTCATACTACAAATAGATTTCTTGATATTCTTACAAGCTCGCTCATCAACGACAGAGTAAATAAATCCGCAAACGATCTAATCGAGGATCTAAACCCAATACTGCGAAATACTTTAGATACGGTTGCACCATTAAAAACAAAAGAAATACGCAACAACCCAGCTAACAATTTTCCGTTGTCACAATGTTGTTACGACGTTATCTGGCGACCGAAATTAGGTAGCAGCAAAGTTGTCAGTTACGTTGTCACAACCGGAAAAGTGAACGTTTTCTTGTTGTCGCTACAACGTAACTAATTGACGTTGTCAGTTGGTCGCTAGCATGTCGTGGCAATGTGATGTCTTTAAGGTTGTCGGTTGGTAATCGCGAAACCCTGCCATGCTATCCAGTTCACCATTCATTGCCCTTTTTACTCTCACAATTTTTACATTCATACCTACAGCTAGAATATGTACAGCTAAGTTAATTTCTGTCCATCTTGACAGTTTTCTCCAACCTTGTGTTTACCTGCTCCAACAGTTCCATGAACTCTTAAATGTGCACAACACATTTCAGCGGGGTTCTACACTGACGTTGCCAAAAAAATGGAGTGGAACTGGCTTCTAGGGTCAGATTTGAATACCCCTTTTCTACACTTTGATGTTTATGTGTTCAATGTTTGGTACGAGTGTTTCGAGTGTGCAAAATCTCTATGAGTGTTGGCAGTTCCCTAAGTATTATATATGCAACTTACAAATTGAGGGAAAAGATGCAGTATTTTACTTGGACACATTGTTTATATTATTCTGACAAGTGCAGAAGCATAAATCAATTCATCCTGAAAATGAATGCCTTATATTGCTTGAAATAATACTCAAACACCAAATATAGGCTAATGAGGTTATAGAGTAGCAATTTAATATACTAACTAATTTAAATTACAACTGTTAATCACATATGACCACACATCATATTTTGTTGAGGTTATATATATGTCCAGAGCTGTCTAATTTAGAATAATTATAGATAAACCATAACTTTCTCCACAGATGAAATTGACCATTTAATTATCCAAAGCAAGCTACAACATTGTTCAATGCCCCTTTGCTAGCTATTAGGACAAGCATTACATGGCAATGATGGCAAGCTACTTCATCTGCAAATTTGCTAGCTCACAAACTTTACCAATAATATTAACGATTGCATTACATTACCTAGTAGACGATATTAGACATATCTAACCAATAATAAATGGCTGCTGTTAATGCAAGATTATAAGATTACATTTTGTATCGTATATTTAGTAAACATGTGCAGCAGTACCTTCTTTCATTACTGCTAGGCTAGTCTAGTGCAATCCTGACTGCTCAGTTGCACAGAGTACCACGGACCAACGCCCGGTGCTTTCACAGGAAGGGAGGGGGAGCAGCACGGTGACAGAAGCAGGCGGACTCCGGGACTGAACCATTTTACGGGCAAGGGGGACACAAAGATATTAGAACCGGTTACCATAGAGATTAACAACAAAAGTAGACAAAATATAATACTATTCAATAAAATTAAATGTGAATATATTACAGCAGACAATCCTGACAACTGGGGTTGCAGGAAATATTTTTAGCTGCCTCCTCCTGACACCCCAGTGGTTTCGCCAGTGCCACACTAGACTCGAACTCGCGGTCCACTGCTTTGTAACACATGTGAACGCCTTTATGACAACCTTCCAAATTTTTAAGCTAATACAAAATGTAACCAATACAAAATGTACAAAAACCAATTGCCATCTAAGGGTACCTTTTGTATAGTTTGTCGACAACGTGGTGTTACTCAACAGTTATGCTTCCCCCGCTGTCCGTCCGCTCCCAAGGTGGGACGCACACTGGGCGCGAACCCGTAGCCTTCTGCTTCGCAACACACGTTATCGCCCTTGACACTGTTCCAGCCCTTTGAGCTATACAAAAGGTACAATTGTTTGACAAATCGGCAAAATTTCAAACTAACATTCTATTCATACAGTATTCCATATAAGGTAAAGATTCCAAGTGACGTCACACACCGTTGTTGAGGCTAGGACCACTATGTCCATTGCTTAACACAGGCTGAAACCACATACATTTTTAATGATAAATCTGTAAACTTGTTAACATTCTTAGACAAGAAATGGCATTGTTTTGACATTTTACAACTAGTTAGTGAACTTTGCCAATAATATTGACGATTGCATTACATTAGCTAGTTGACAATATCAGACATATTTTAACTATAATAAATGGCCGCTGCTAATGCAAGATTAATTTACTAAATTACATTTTGTATCGTATATTTAGTAAAAACATACAGCAGTACCTTAGTTTATTACTGCTAGGCTAGTCTAGTGCGATCCTGACTGCTCAGTTGCTAAGAGTATCATAACATGGACAGACGCCGGGCGTTTTCACAAGGGGTTGGGGGTTTGGGGGGTGGGTGCAGCATGGTAAGGAAATATAGTTAACAATCTAGTCTGTAAAAAAGAATAGACAAGAATAACATTGGAACGGACATTAAACATAAAATGTACAGACTAGATTGTTAACTATATTACCTTATATATTTCAATGATGGCTTTTATTTTGAAAAAGAAAATCTGAGTTAGCACTGCTAGCATAATATCCTGCTGCTAGAACGGTAATGAAGCCTCAAATGGCCATCACTAGTAACAGGTGCAGGCGGACTCCGGGACTCAACCATTTTACAGGGAAGGGGGGACTCAAAGATATTGTAACGGTTTACCATAGAGATTAACAAGGAAAGTAGAAAAAATATAATACTGTTCAATAAAATTAAGAATATATTATAGCAGCCACTCCTGACAACTGGGGTGGCGAATGGGGTGACAAGACATTTTTGTGGTGGTTTCGCCAGTGGCCCAAATGATACTTTACAACACCAATGTTACCGATACCATCCTTGCTACTTGTATAACACCAAATCAAATGTATTTCTAAGTTTATTATTCATGCCCTGGCTTTATTCCATTTACATTTAAAGGGGCAGTGTGTAGAATCCTGCCTCTAACATTTACAAAACCAAATTTTAAACAATGACACAATTTGTCTCCTCCTTCATGTTCCTTACCAAACAAGGGCACTACAGTATTACCTAGTCCACATGGAAAATAAGCAGGGTGGAGGGGAAGTACTGCGAGTGTCTAAAGCGAGTATGAGGAGACTATATTTCAATGAAAACTGATAGATGAACTGGACAGAAACATTCATGATGGGGAATTTCTCAGGCACTTTTTGAAAAAAACAAAATATTCCCTCCTGATAATTTATGCTTGTAAATTATAGGTAAAGTTACACATCTTACAAGACATTATACAAAGCAAGTAGTACGTTTTTTCAACAATAGTACGTTTTTCATGCAGTTCGATGTCATAACCAACTTCAGTGGTCAAATGCTTAACTTAGCTGGCCACCAGCATGCTGGAGAGGTGTGCTCTTCAAAAATTAATTCTGATATCAACTGTACAGGGCAGACGGCAGACAACTTGATGCAAGTTGCACTTATATTTTTGTTCAGTGTAAATGGTTTATCCAATATGGATGAAAATACCCACAAACTAAAGCTGACGGTCTTCACCTTAACCCCATATTCAATGTATTATTAAAGCTGACGGTCTTCATCTTAACCCCATTTTCAATGTATTATTTAAAGTTGCACTGTGGTCACATGTTCAACTCACTGCAATTGCCAAGCTCCTCCAAAAACACACTGTTATAAAAAAGATTAAGATTTCACCTTGTCTGAATGTGACCTCACCCTGTCTCAGACTGAAATGTGGTTCAGGTGTGTAGTACTTTTTCTGTTTCAATTGGTTAGAGTGGGTTGTCAATGTAGATTTGTCTTCTAAAGTAATGACTGGTTTGTAAAGTGAGACTTTTCGGCTAGAAAGGGATTTAAGATGGATGATCATGTGACTGGTGTTCACGTTTAAAGTTCAGAGTGCTGGAATATGGAGCCGATAAAAAGATGTCTGATCGCTTTCTTGAAACAGTTGATTTAGCATGCTAACGTCACCTAGTAGCCTAACTGAACTGTTTCAACTGGGTTCTGCAGCCACAAGTTCAGATCGCACAGCCACAAATAGTCTGTTTAGACTATATCAATTATTATCATTAACACAATTTCATTTAAATAAAAAATTAAGATAATATGTAAATACAATTTTCAATTCACACTAGCGAAGCGAAACTCGCTGCACCGTAAGGCGAAACAGAAGCGCTCGCAGCGCTTTGGCCAGACCACTGACCTGGAAGGCATGTTAACTCACAATGTTGTTTACCTGGTAACTAACATGGCGCTTTACGTCAAACAAGTGCTGTTGCTGGTGATAGTGGAATTGTTTTGCTGCCAGTGTGAGATGTTTTTAGTTGCTTCACAACAACATTTTTTTTCTGATTCTGTTGATGGAGCTGGAAGGACTCACAGAACAAAGACTTCCTACATCAACCCTCATTCCATTCATATACACATTCCACAAGAGGTTGTGACTAAAAAATGAATCTCAGATGCAAATCTAGCATCCTCTTTTTCATCTCAATAAAACTATTGTAGTGTAAAAATGACCTAAATGCTGACATCAATCTTAATGTAACTTACTAAGTATGAGTTGAATAGTGTGATTTAAGTTAAGGTTATGGTTATGATTAGTGTTGTTTAACATGAAATGTTAAGAATACATATTGTAGTTATGTCTTTGTGGCTGTAAGTGGGCATCTTCTCACACACACTACGCTCTTATGACACACAAATCTGGCTCGGTTGTTTATGTAACTGGACTGGAGAACTACAATACCTCTGTACTTTTAAACACCTTGAACTTTACCTCTGCCTGCAACTTGTGTATTTTTCTGAATTTACCAAAATAAAATCCAATCCAAGTTTCAACCAGGGAGTGATGTAGCCATGTAAATCATATGCAATCTGATTTCAACCCCTCCCATCTCTAAGCTTTCCCATCTACAGCAATTGTTATTTGAAATGTGAATGCTGAGTGTCAGAGCAGTGTCCAGGAAATGTATTTGTTCAATTGAAATATGTAATTCAATTGTTAAGTGCATAATAAAATGAAAAAACCTACAAAGAATCTGTATGATAATAGTACAGAAAGGTAATTTTTTCATCAAATATGTGAAGACTCCAAATGAAAATGCGTTTTGATTTAACTCATAACCTATACTGAATGTGTCTATGTTCCCCTTTTACAGTTTCATTATTTCATGTAAAATAAATGGCAAATTATTATTAATGACTTTGTAATGGCTCCAAATATTTGTCCACTACAAGACCTGTTCACTGGTACCTTAGTTCAGTGGTTCCCAACCAGGGGAACTAGGCTCTTTGTGGGTACTTGGGCTATTTACAGGGGGATGAAAAACTCATGAGAACATAGGCTTACTAGTAAAATGAACATTAGACTGAACTTTAGTGGTCCTCTGGGCAAAGCAAAATTAACTTGTTGGTACAGTAACCGAAAAAGGTTAGGAACCACGGCCTAGTTTGTAGAATGACCCAAGTGGTGAGAATGAGACCCTTTGAAACGAAGAGGTAGAACAGACCAGACCGACTCGGTATGCAAACTCTATTAATGGATGAGAGCTGTAGTTAACACATGCAAAATTAAGCTAATATCCCCAATTAGCATGTAACCACCAACATAAACCTCTTCACTCATATGAGAGTGTCAACACAATTAATTAAAATGCATTAGAATTCAATAACAGCAGCGCAGACGCTGTTTACCTATAACCCCTCGTCAACAAGTAGAATTTATCAACCAACACACACACGCCCACATACCCAAACTTTGCAAACAGACTTCTGAACGCATAACCAGGCAACACACTAACAGTAAACATACCGTATAAAAACACAGTGTTTACTAGCTCGCAGACTGTCAGTCACACTAGGAAGTAACAGAGGGCTAGATGTGATGTTTGAAATGCCCATGATTTCCTCTCAGGCAGTGTGCAGAAGACTTTACCATCTGCCTCAGGGACCCTGGGTTGACACCAAAGCCCCCCAAAACACACAGTAGATTTTAGTAAAGAGACAAGTCCTCTGAGCTTTTTTTAATCTCTGCCTTTAATAGTTCAGAAACCTTTTCTGACGTCTCACTTTGAAAACAGGCCTTTTTGTTTTTCTTCCTTCAGAAAGTATCATTTAAAGTGGTTGCTGCTGTTAGACTCTGGCAGTCTAAATACACTTCTGCTAGTTGGAACTGGATCAACTGAAAGGAAGCATGAGGAGACAAACAAACAGAGAGGGGATAGGGGAACAGAGACAGGAAGGATGGGAGGGAGGAGGAGGAGGAACATGGAGAGGGGTAGTTCAGTTCATTAGAATCCCCATTAGCTGACATCATGGCTCCTGACCACGTGTGCAGATGGGAAATGGATGGGAGAGTGACTGGTAAGCAGGAACAGGAGCGCAGGGGACTGAGAGAGGGACTGAAGAAGGGGAAGATGGAAAGAGAATGGAAAAAAGGGGCTATGGAAATACACACTGCAAAAGAGGCTTGAAGTGGGGCAAAATGGTTGGCTGGAGAGAGGAGAGAGGGAGAGTGTGTGTAAACTAAGTCAGCGGAACCCAACCCTTTCCATCCCGCTGACCAGCAAATCACAGCCAAAAGCTCTCATGGATGGGCTCACAGGGGGGCGCAACGGTCTGAAGCTGATGATACACTAGTCATTTTTTTAGGCAATATTGCAGACCAATGGTGCCAGCAGTGGAGTGGAGTATGAGGCACTGAAGCGATGACAGGGCAATCAGCAACCTGACCATGAATATGAAGCATAGATAAAGTTAAAACTCACAATTTATTGACTTATCCTCTGTTGCTTGTTGTTGACTTCTGATTGCTAAGTCTGTAGCCTACTGGAATTTATCAGCTAACAACAACCAACATGTGGCCCCATATGCTACCTCAGCCCTGGGCATCGACACAGCTGCCAGTCAATTCAACATGAATGCAGACAGTAAGGATAACTAGATACAGCAAATGTTTTGCTCTGCACAATGGATGTGTAAAGGGTATTCATTCATTCATTCAGTTAAACATGATAAAGGTATTTTACCTGGAATGTACAATACGGAAATTAGCCTGTCCCATTGACCTAGCATTGGTTTAAGTTAACATGCTGATTGATTAGAATGCAAATCACTGTAGATATTTATGTCAGTAAACATTACAAACTGACCACAGTCTGGATTAATTCACATAGCACAATAAAATCATCTAGTGAAGCAACATAGAAAACATGAATGACCAACAATTTACTTCAACATGAGAGCTCTGAAATGGACTCATGGTTTTCTGAAATACCATCACATGACCAATATCACATGACCAATATCTGCACTCTGATTGGAGAATTTCCCAAACAACTGTTCATTAGGCGCTGCCAGCCATAATAAAAAGATGCTTATTTTCAGTGGAATTGCTAGTGTATCATCAGCATACAGTATTGTTTCATAGCGCCAGCCTATCCATCGCATTCTAGATTGTATCCTTGACTGTGTGCAGCTGTCTGGTAGCTCCGTGGGTCAATGCATCATTTGCCAAGAACCACCCATCGGGAGAAACATTTGCATAGTAGCACTATTCGCATACTATTCGCATTTCGTAGCATACAACATTAAGCTTAAATGTTCAGTCCATTAGTGTCCCCAGCCATGGGTATCCACTCAACCTAATGCTACTCCACTCAACCTAATGCAACACCGACAATAAGGATAACTAGGTATAGCAAACATTTTTATCTGTAGTATATCCACATCTGAGTCCATCTTATCAGTGCACTGTCCCACGTGATAATGCCCTTAATACCTCCAATGGCTATAACTAAGAGTTAATATAAAAAAAATGTCACCTAAAAATGTGGACTACATGTTGAAAACCCCTGCATTAAGTGGAGAGTGAGAGGCACTCACCTGTCTGTGGGTCCACAGAGAAGAACTGCTGTCCCTGGACCAGTGTATACACCAGCCTGGCACTGTTCCCATAGGTCGGGTCGTCAGCATCTGTCGCTGTCACCTGGATTATAGATGTGCCTGAGCGACAAGGCGTAGCGCATGAAACTGTTAAACACAGCATAACACACACACACACACACACACTGACCGGACAGCACAACAGGACAGCAGTAAGACAGCAAAACACACACTCACTGATTGGCTGACTGGCTGTCTGCCTGATTGGTTGGCTGACACCTCCTTCCTTTTTCTCTATCCCACTCTCTCTCTCTCTCTCTCTCTCTTCTCACTCTCTTTCAGCAGCAGTGTGACAAATACTTTATTCACTTTCCTTCTCCCCTGATGCTCACCTTCTTTCACTCTATTCTGTCTGTCTCACTTCATTTCTCTTCATCTCCATCTCCAATTCCCTTTTGCTCCCTCTCTCAATCTCTCCGTCTGTCGGTTGGCCCCCTTGTCTCCCCCCTTACTCCCTCACGTCCTGAATCCCTGCCTCTCCTGACAGATATGGACTTTTTTCCCACCAAATAAATCAAAGACCGTCAGCTTCATGTGAGAGATTGAAATTTTAGCAAAAAAAAGACATATACAGTTTGGAATGGAAGAACTACGTTTCCCATGGGGCCCTAGGCTGACAAGCTCTGAGGGAAGACGGGATTTGTGGGAGCAGCTGTTGCTGTTTTCTGACATCAAAGCCTTGACACTGTCACAGCGAGAGGGGGGAGGGAGGGACTTGGTCTGATTACTGATCTATCACAGGTAGTTAACGGGCAAAGGGAAGGCAATTGGAAGATGGAGAGAGCAAGGGAGAGGAGCTAATGTTTTGATGCACGCTTACAGGAATGATCAGATAGACAGCTCAAAAGGCTGTAGGGTTGACGCAACAAGCACAAGAGAGACAGCAAAACCTATTCATATGCAGCATGCCTTGGTGGTAAAACACTGTCACAATTTGGAGTGATCATACATTCTGACTGAGATCTATTACCAGTGAATGGAGAATGGAAGTCTATTCAACTTGACTGACGCTTATACTCCGTGTGAATAGAGCTATAGTGAATTCTGTGAACATGTGAAAAACTGTAATGCTATATAGCGGTGGTAGAAATCATCTCATTTCCTCATACCCACTTAAAATTAGTCTTGGGACCGAAATCTACGCGACATGTGTGGAGCAATCAGGGGAAGCAAAATCAATCTTGATTCTTTGTGAAAGGATGTGATGAAAGACATCTCAACCCATCTCTTCAACAGGCTGACTTGGTGTCAGTGTGACTGCTATCATTATTCCATCAGCATTGTGGCACTGTCGTTGGAAGATATGACCAGTTTTATGTAGCAGAATCTATAGTCTCACTGTGCCTCTATCTGCAGAAACCCAACCTGAATTTTTAAAGGCACCTGGGCAAATATAGAACCTGGGAATATATTAAAGCAATGATTAAATTAACAACTCAATCCGGAACCAAGCTCTTGAAAGCAAGCACACTATAAAATGGTTAAAAGGTAATTAAATAAGAAAAAAAAACAGCAGCAGATGAAAGACAACTGCTCACTTGCAGTACCTATGTTGGCCATCTCAGGCACGGTGGCGCTGTAGGGCCCTTCCTCAAAGAGAGGAGGGTTGTCGTTGATGTCCTGCACTCTGATGATGAACGTGGAGGAGGGCTCCAAGGCCCGGTCAGTCTGCCGGTCAGTTGCTGTGGCAATGAGGCGATACTCATCCTTCTCCTCGCGGTCCAGAGGCTTGGTGACATGGATGTTGCCCGTCTTCTCGTCAATCACAAACACAGACCCCGCCCCCTCGCCCCTCAGCACATACTTGGTACGTCCATCACCTCTGTCCATGTCAGTGTGCAGCTGAGAGAGACGACAGATAGATAGATAGATAGATAGATAGACAGTAGAAGAAGGAGAGGAGATAAAGCAGAAGAGGGGTTACTACACGCTATAAAATCTGAGAATAGAGTAGACTATAAACAAGGATATGAGTTTGTCTGAGGATGAGAACACGGACACTCATCCAAACAGACCCCCTCTCATCCGTCCAGGTTCATCCATGGGCCACTGGCCATGAACTAGGCTCAGCAATAATCTCTGTCTCCACAGTGATGCACCAGATGCACCAGGCCTTCTACGCTCACAAACCGTTCCCTCTGAAAGCTCATCAGTCCAGAGAGATACCGTACCCCGCCGCCGCCGGAGAAATTTAGCGTATAATAAGTCATGGCCTAATAAATGATTCCCCAACTAATGAGAATGTATTGAAGAGAGTCAGGTGTAGCAGGGGTCTATGCTGTATTGACCCTGAGGATGGCGGGCTTGGACCAGTCCGGGCTGGCTGGTGGCTAGGGCTCTCTGAAGCGGAGCGGGGTAATGGCTGGATCTCCAGCTCCCCCTCCACGGTTTGCCTGGTCCTGCTCAGGGGAGTCGCTCCGCACATCAGCATTCATTCTCATTAACACTCAAACGTGGATGGAATAGAAACCCTCACAAAAGAGCACAAATTTAGCCCCACTCTAAAAAAGTGTGACATTCCGACATCAGAAAAAAGTGTGAGTGGGGGGGGGGCTTGAGAGCATTGTTGCATGGCAACAGCTAAGCACATTTGCTAAATGAAATGAAAATGGATACTCCGAATCAAAAATATTCATTACTTTTACAGATCCCCGTTTCAAGGGCTAAAATTGTGTAGATGTATGCCCTCCCAGGGGGTAAATGATTTACATGGATGTTGACAAGTTGGTTTGCGCCTGTTAACATAATATAGCCTTTTTATACGTTTCTTCAGTTTGCAAAGTTAAACTGAAGAATTCTGTATGCATGATGTTGATACATATTATATAATTCCTTCTTCCAAAACATGATTTCACTGCCAATTTCACAGTATAATATATGAAAATTTAGTAGACAGTAACACTTCTAGAACTATTACCACTTCATGCCAGAATTTACTCATTCATTCTATGGAAATTACAATGTCTCTACAATCCAGATAAATTGGCAGGCAGTGACTGGATGTTGTGGGAAGGTGGCTGCGTCCTGAGTCACTGCATGCAGCTGGCACTGGGTCCTTTAAAAGGTTCCTATGGATAATGCACTTACAGCACATTCTGTATTAGTTATTTAACATGTTTTAACTTAAGAGTTCTTGCGTCTTCATCCTGAATGCTTTGGTTTGGCCCAATTGGCCTGCACAGTCAGCTGGTCAAGAACACCATAGGAGAAGGTTCCACACTCAGGGTTCTTAGCGAATGGTCGTTAATGCCTGGGCTTTAACGATGTGGCTTAACGAGGGGACTTAACGAGGCCCTTAATGAAGCTCTTGCCATCATTACCACAGTGAACGGTGTCTGTGATGATGAAAAGCCAGCCGATCACCAAGCCTGAGGAGAAGTGTCCTCTCAGGATATGCCCTTTAACCTGGTCGTCGCTGATCTACACACGCAGTGTGTCGCACAACAGTGTACCTCCTCTAGACAGTCTCCATTAGACACTCACCCCTGTCTTCCACTGATCAACACAGTATATTGGATAAGACCAGGACCATTGTCTTCATATCATTAACCATTAGCTCATTTTATATGGGCTCACTTTAACTTGCATACCTTTCATTTGACCAATAACATAATAGATTAATTATGCTAAGCAACCAACAATGCTATTACAAGGGCTAAGACCTTTTCACATAAACTGTAAGAACCCATAACAGTCGGATACACCCTCAAATCCATTGAACACTAAAACCATTCAGCCCCTGACTACATTAGTCAAATCACTCCCCTGTCCCCCAGTCTTCCTTCTCCCCCAGTCTCCTCTCTTCCAGTCTCCCCTCTCCCCCAAGTCTCCCCCCTCCCCCCAGTCTCCCCTACCACTCTGCAGCCAGCTAGAGTGAAAGAACTCAAAGTGTTCAGCAATACAGTTTGTTCTGCATTACTCCTGTATCTGAGGGGCCTGCTGCTGTGTATGCAAGCTTTGGTTCTCAGACCCCTAAATCACTTAAATTACTTATATTATCATAAGGTAATATGCTTATACTCATATACTCAATTTCACATTTTTGCAATAACCATAAATCATGAACCACAGAAAAAGCACTCTGTGTCAACCTCTAAATCACTTAAATAACTTATAGCTGTATACTCAATTTCACATTTCCGCTGCACAATAAATCTTGAAAACATGAAGAAGTAAGAAAATACATTTTGCATCTGCGCATTAGGCTAATGAATATGTTCTCTCAGCGCATATTCTAGAGTAGAAGGAAAAAGCATGGTTAAAGAATACTTTGAAAATTGGTGTTGACTGAAGTAAAAGAGCAATAGCCTCCAGTGGCATGAGGGACTAAAAGGCATGGTTCCACAAGGGACGCCTGTGTTGTGAGGTTCAATCCCCATCACACTAGGGAAACATAATAAAGGCTTTGGAGACAGCATGAGGGAGGATATGCTAGATCTCCAAATACCCTGAGGGGGGGGGGGGTCAACCCCAGCTGCATTTGTTGGACTACCGCTGTATACTACAGTACATCATGATACTATAGGTGCTGGTCATAAAATTAGAATATCATCAAAAAGTTGATTTATTTCAGTAATTCCATTCAAAAAGTGAAACTTGTATAATGTATACATTCATTCCACACAGACTGATATATTTCAAGTGTTTATTCCTTTTAATTTTGATGATTATAACTGACAACTAATGAAAACCCCAAATTCAGTATCTCAAAAAATTAGAATATTGTGAATAGGTTCAATATTGAAGACACCTGGTGCCACTCTCTAATCAGCTAATT
>JACXGI010008746.1:0-32590 GCA_016801175.1 Esox masquinongy
AAGGCAATCTTACATTTTAACCACACATGGTGTGGGGCATTGCAGACAAACAATTCCACCTTTGACTCACCTGTCCAGAGAACATTGTTCCAGTAGTTTTGTTCTTTACCCAGGTGTTGTCTGGCAAGTGTCAGTCGTGTCTTCATATTAGATTATCTAATTAGGAAATATGGTTGGATATGACAAAATTCAACTTACAATATTAGTCAGAATTTTTTTTTCTTTTTGCCTACAAATAAGCGACTGAAATGCGTTTTCTATTGAATAATAATGTTGCAAGATTAGGCTACATTATGGTGCATTGCAAAACAATTCTCAACTAGTTTTAAAAATATTGAAATTCAGAAGCAAACGAATGTCAGTAAATAATCTGCGACTATAACTTAAGGCAGTGCTGTCAAACGCTCTTCTGCACCCATGGCCTAGACATCCTATGGAATTGGAAACTGACATAATCCGCATGGTATTTGTTGAGATGTTTCTAGCATTGGCTTCAAAATCCCTTATTAGGATTGGAAACATGATTTTGTAAACCAAATATTATACATAAAGATAGTTGTCTATAAAATAATTGCCATCTCTCTCAAATTATTGCGATCAGGCAATTATGTAATAATTGCGACAGCCTTAGTTGTAGCCTATATTCTAAGTTTGCGGTGGAGTTCATTCTAATGACTAATTTAAATAAAAAACATTTTTTGGATCATAGCCCTTGTGTTTTATTGCTGTTTAAATGTAGGCTATTATACGGCTATTTAAAACATACAGGTGCATGTAAAAAAATTAGAATATCGTGGAAAAGTTCATTTATTTCCATAATTCAAATCAAAAAGTGACACCTTCATGTACTCTAGATTCATTACACAAAGTGAAACATTTCAAGCCTTTTTTCTTTCAATCTTGATGATTACGGCTTATAGCTCATGGAAATCGAAAATCCAGAATCTATCAATATTAGTATAAAAATGTACAATGCAGAAATGTCAACCCGAGAAGAGCTCTAATCAGCTAATTAACTGAAAACACCTGCAAAAGGTTCCCTAAGTAGGTTAATTTATGGACTCAATACTGGGTCGGGGCTCCTTTTGCACGAATTACTGCAACAAGGCGGCGTGGCACAATCAGCCTGTGGCACATACATTTTTTTTTTTTGTATTATACTCTAACTACTGTTATTGTGGCAGGCAAATGCCTAAGAAATCCCTTTTCAAGGTTATTACTCAACAGAAATGTTGCAACACATACTTGCATTAAAATTTTACTTTCAACTTAACAGTGTAGGCTATATTACATAAGGTATATTGTTAACAACAGTTATTAGGGCAGCCATAAGTCTATGAAATCACTTTTGAAGATTTTCACTCAATGCGCCTGTTGGTATAATTGCTGTAATTTAACCTCATACAGTATATTTTTTTGTACTACATGCTTTTAACGACAGCTATCCGGGCAGCCCAGACCCATGAAATCAACCTTTAGGTCTGCTCTCTCAATGCGAACAGGAGAGCCTCGTATGGGCGTTGACAGGTCAGGTGAAGTCAGGAGTCATTTCTGTTGAAACACTTTGCAGTACTGGGGCACGTTGTTCGTCGGTGAGGCTGGATCTGTGGCTGGACTTGTTGAATTTTAGCATCGGGTGACAGTTTTTCGTATTTGGCCACATGCTTGCTCTGGAAGTGTCTCTGCAATTTGTACTCTTTAAAAACTGCCACGTTAGGTTTACAAGTAAAGCAAGTTGCCTTATTTGCGGCAACTGCAAATAAATATTTCTCTCTACATTCTTTTTTAAATACCTTGCATTCATTATCAACTTTTCTTAGACAGGCTCATTTTCAGATATCTCTAGACATCAATTCCATTTTGTAAGAACGAATGACAACTAACGCGCGTGGATTGTCGTGCCGGTCCATACCTACAGTACGTATCAGAGCAACGCAGAAAGCTTGTTTAAACTTAAAAAGTATTTTGAACAGACAGGATGATACTACTGTACTTGACTTTTAATTTGAAATACAATAATTAATTTGAAATACAATGAATACGCAGCAGTAAATAAAGTAACGTAAGTCATGCCTGTGCATGACTATGGTGATACAATAAAAGTGCATCTGATTCTACTTTGAAGTTGCTTGATTCATTTTATCATAGTGCCCTTCGTTTTATTACATCAGACAGTTATAATACTCATCACTGCATCCTTTACCAGAAAGTTGGCCGGACCTCCTTAAAAGAGCATAGATCCCTTCATTACACTATTTTTGTATATAAAGCCCTACTCCAAAGGCTTCCGGTATACTTCTCATTGACACCTAGATCCTCTGGCTAAGATATAAGATCACAGAGTTGGTTGGTGTCACAGACACCTTTGTAACTACTGAGTTGGGTAGATCTGCCTTTTCATATAAAGCACCTCGTGTGGGATAGTAGCCAATTGGAGTTTCATTTGGATGCCTTGGTGTCCATGTGTCAATTAAAAACAATGGTGTTAGATTGTTATAGTGAGAATGTGTTTGTTTTAATTGAGTGAGATGGCTAATGTCAGCCTGTATGTTAATTGTATGTTGTATTTCATTGTTGTTTTATTCTTGGATTAATGTTCCCAGGGCACACTTGTAAATGAGACCTAGGTCTCAATGTTTCTCCCTGGTTAAATAAAAGTTAAATTAAATAAAATTAATCTGCAGAGCTTGTCAAATATTTTTATTTTGTATTATTATTTTTAAAGATCTGGATGTATCGTGGGCCGGATCCATCCCAGGGGCCTTATCTTGCCCAGGTCTGACCTAGAGTATCAGAGAGACTGGTTAGTAGACATCTTTCATTAAATTAAATTAGCACAGAAAATCTAGAAACATATCCTCTAAAGACACACACAAACAAAGCTTCACTACTTACAGTTGTATTCAAAATCTGGGCATACCTGGCCAATTTACGTTTTAATTACATCTTATGTAGATGTTCTAAGTTAAAAGAAGTAAAAGCAACCTCTGCAGTGAACAAACTAGAGGATCAACTCTAAGGGTGCCCAAACTTTTGCACATGCCATATTTACAGTTTATTTCTTTCAATCTGTTAGTCAGGAAATTAATAATAAGTGCATTTCAACTCATGTAAAGTCAAAATTTGTTCACTGCAGTGGTTGTGTTAATTTCTTTTCACTTAGATTATCGACAAAACATGTCATTTCCATACTGTACAAGTGTAGTGCAACCTACACACACTCACCCTGGAGTTGGCATGTTGTTGGAGCAGCTTTCGTAGCTCTGCATTCTGCTGCCTCAGACGCTGTGTGTCTTTGATGAGTTTGGACTTATCTGTCAGAACAACACTGGGAACAAAAGAATACAAAACAAGACCAATCACAACTCTATATAAACCTGTTCTATAACACAATGAGAAGACACTGTTAACAATAATAACTACAGCTCATTTCAAACAAACTTAAATCTCACAAAAAAACAAAAGCATTGAAATGGTAGAAATTGAAAGTCTAATTGTCTTTGGCCAATGTTTAGGCGGGTGGATCTGTTAAGAAACCATAGATTCAATGTACAGTGCCTTCAGGAAAGGGGACAAAACCGCTTTCGCCACACTTTATGTTATAGACATAATTTATTATAGATTTTTTTGCCATCAATCTACACACTTTGTCACTATGGGGTATTTTATGTGGATTGCTGGCAAAACAAATGACTACCTCATCTTTGCATTCTCTCAACCTGTTGATGGTTGAGAGAATGCAAAGTGTGTGTAAATCTGTCAGCAAGCCAAAGGATGCTTACTTTGAAGAATCAACAATATGAAATCTTTTTTGATTTGTTTAAAACTTTTTTGGTTACTACATAATTCTATGTGTTATTTAATAGTTTTGATATCTTCACTATTAAAAAGAAAGAAAAACTCTTGTATGAATAGGTGTTTCCAGACACTTGGCTCGTACTGTATATTGAATCAATTATAAATGAAGTCTATAACACCACCAAATGTGGAGAAAGTGATGGGGTCTGAATAATCTCTGAAGGGACTGTAGGTTAGAACTGGTACTCACTGATATTTGTTGAGTGCTGTCTCCAGGGTGTCCCAGACCTTGAGCTTGGCCTCTGGGATGACACCAGCCATGGCCTTCCAGTAGGCTGCATCTTCAGAGTCATCCCTCCCTCCTTTAGGAGCAACCACCTCTCTGGAAACACAATAGTATCCATCACCTCACTGTGACAGAAAGGTTTTGAAATCATGTTTGTCTAGATCAGATTTGCAAGGGCAATGTTTCAAGCCCAGGTTGTCCACATATAATGCCCATACTAGCAAGTCTCTTAGAATAGTAGAGTTAAAGGTATCTTAGTGTATACGGCATTGGGCTAGTAAACAAATGTTACACTCAGGTCTTGGAGGATCCTTTTCATAGTCCTTCATTGAAACTGTGTGGGAATCTCTAGAAGTTCTACAAGGGAAAAATGTAAACAGATATTTCAAAGAACTCATTTGAAAGGTTCCTCAAAAAACCTTTTGATGAAGAACCCCCCTCTTCTGAAGTCCCAAAAGTGTGCATGTACATCAGAAAGGACATTATCAAGTCCTTTCTTAACCCTGCTCCTGGGCAACCCCCTGCACTGCATGTTTTAGATCTCTCCCTGCTCTGTCACACCTGATTCAAATGATCAGTTCATTATCAAGTCCTTCATGAGCTACATCAGGTATGTTAGGGCAGGGAGAGATCTAAAACATGCAGGGCAAGGGGGCGTCCAGGAACAGGGTTAAGAAACACTGCTGTAGATGCTCCCCAGATTGTCCACTGACTATCTACTAACCCTAAGCCTTATCTATATTCTAACCTTAACCTTTATTCTATCCCTAACTTTAGCCTATACCCTAAACCTTAACCTTTAACCTAAACCTAACATTAGCCATAGCAAGCAGTTGTTTATCAACCGATAGTTTGTTTAACATGTTTAAGGCACCCAGTGCCAGAGGCAAAAAAGCATCCCCGAACCACCTCAGTGTTTCACTGTGGGGAAAGTTTTCTTTGCAGACTTTTTTTTGGTGAACATAGAAATGGTGTCCTTTAACAAAAACCTCTATTTTGGTCTCATCTGTCCACAGGACATTGGCCCAGAAAGATTGTGGCATGTTCTGGTGTGTTATGGCTAGAATGAGGTAAGTTTATACTATTGCACCTTGTATCTGAAGGTCAACTTGAATGAGTTCAGATTAGATTTAACTTTACTGTCATTGAACAGTACAAGTACAGTACAACAAAATGCAGTTTGGGTCTAACCAGAAGTGCAAATAGAGGAGTGCAGAAAATGTACAAGTATTAAGTATATGTATATACAAGTGGAATGTATAGGTGTGCAATTAATGCAAATTATTTACATATGGCAATTATACATGTGCAGTGGAAAATGTATAAAGTCACAGAAAATGTACAGGTATTAAGTATAATGTACGTACCAGTGAGATAAATATTTGTGGCAATTCTCAATGGCATTCTGAATTTGCAATCGAGGCAAATTGAAGGAGTAGGGTAGCATGTGCAACTGAAACGCATGGATAGTAGCAATGAGGTTCCCGAGGTAGACATGTGTATGTAACAATTGAAAATGCAAGTAAGTGGCAGTTCTAAACGTGCAATGTGGGAAAGTTTAAGGTGCAAGTCGGCATGTGCAAATGAAATACAGGAATAGCAACAATGACACATGAACTGAAAAATCTTATCAGACTTGAAGGCAGTGACACAGTCCAGTAGTACAATGGGTGACATAGTTAGTGATGGAAAGTCACAGAGTTCATCAGGGTTACAGCAGATGGAAAAAAAAACTGTTCCTGAGCCTGCTGGTGCGAGAACGGAGATACCTGTACCTCCTGCCTGATGGGAGGAGGGCAAACAGTTTGTGGCATGGGTGTGAAGGGTCCCTGGTGATGCCGCGCGCCCTGAGCAGATACCACTTGCGCTGGAGGTCTTCAGTGGCTGGGAGCTGGGTACCTGTGATGTGCTGGGTGGTTTTCACCACACGTTGCAGGGCCTTCCAGTCGGCTATGGAGCAACCAAACCACACTTTGGCCTTCTTCAGCCTCCTCAAGAAGTACAGGCGCTGCCGCTACTTTTTGACCAGGGTTGAGGTGCTGAGGGACCAGGGGAGGTCCTCGGAAATGTGGACACCTAGGAATTTGAAGCTGGACACGCTCCACCTAAGTGCCATCGATGAGAACTGGGGCCAGGTTGTTATCAGCGCATCATGCCGTCAGGCACTTGACCTCCACCCTGCAGGCTGACTCGTCATTGTCACTGATCAGGCCTACCACCGTGGTGTCGTCTGCGAACTTGACGATGATGTTGGAGCTATGTACAGGAACGCAGTTGTGGGTGAAGAAGGAGTACTGGAGGGGGCTCAGCACGCAGCTTTGTGGAGCACCAGTGTTCAGTATCAGGGTGGAGGAGGTGAAGATGTCTAACCTGACAGACTGGGGTCTGTTGGTTAGGAAGTCCAAAGTCCAGATACAGAGAGGTCTGATCCCTTGGTCATGGAGTTTGTTGACCAGCCTAGAGCCAATGACCGTGTTGAATGCTGAGCTAAAGTCTATGAACAGCATTCTCACATAGGTGTTGGTTTTGTCCAGGTGGGTCAGGGCAGAGTGTAAAGCTGTGAAGATGGCATCCTCTGTAGACCTGTTCGACTGGTAGGGATCCAGTGTTGGGGAGAGGCAGGAGTTGGGGTGGGTATGAACTTGTCTTTTGAAGCACTTCATGATCATGGGGGTGAGTGCGACGGGTCGAAAGTCATTCAGGCTAGACACAGACGACTGCTTCAGCACTGGCACAATGGTTGCGGTCTTGAAGCACGTGGGGACCACCGTCTGGTCTAGTGACAGGTTGAAAATATCAGTGAAGACCTCAGCCAGCTCGCTAGCACATGCTCTGAGCACACACCCGGCAACGCCATCACGACCTGTGGCCTTTCGTGCACTCACCCTGCTCAGTGCAGACAACACATCTGCGGTGCATAGGCTGAGGGGGGGGGGGGTTCCAGGGGGAGTTGAGCTTTAATGGCTGGCTCATTTTTGTCCCTGTCGAAGCGACCATAGAACCTGTACATTTTTAGCCATCTTGAAGCCTCTTTTCAGGTTGGCTCTGGATAAGCTTTAGGCCTCCGCGTCGCCAGATCTGAACGCAGCGTCACGGGCCTTTAGCAGTTGTCGGACCTCACTGTTCATCCAAGGCTTCTGGTTGGGGAAGGTCTTCATTAGTTTATGGGTGGTGACATCGTTGGTGCAGGTGTTGATGTAATCCAGAACGGAGGAAGCATATGTTTCAATGTCCGTATGGGAGTCAAGGGTGGCTTGAGAGGCAAACAATCTCCAGTCTGTGTGTTGAAACTGGTGTTGCAGTAGTGAGTCTGCTCCCTCTGGCCACACTTTGACTGACCTCATGGATGGTTTCACTCGTTTAAAGAGGGGTAAATACTGTAGGAACAATGAGAGGTGGATAGACTGACCCAGGTGTGGGAGGGGAATGGCTTTGCAGGCCTCTGGAATGTTTGTGTACACCTGGTCCAGTTTACTGTCTCCTCTGGTGGGGCAGAAGGCATTTTGATGGAATTTGGGAAAAACGGTTTTCAGATTTGAGTGATTGAAATCGCTTGCTACAATAAAGGCACCATCCGGCTGGGCAGTTTGCTGCTTGCTAATAGCAGCTCTTCCATTGCTAGTTTAGCATTAGCATCCGGTGGTATGTACTGTAGGTTGCAGTAACAACAATAGAAGTAAACTCCTGAGGCAAGTAAAAAGGCCTGCACTTAATCATCAGATACTCCAGATTGGTTGAGCAGTGATTCCCGGTTATGTTATTGTCTGTACACCATGCTTTGTTTACATAAATGCACAGGCCACTACGTCTGGTCTTACCGGAATCCCCCACTATTCGGTCAGATCTGAAGACAGCGCATCCCTCCAGCAAATTCTATCAAAACATGTGTGGCACTCGACTGAGGTGCTTTCTCTACCAACCAAAACAATCCTTTGCGCCAATCTTCCATTAAGTTTTTTCTTGCGGACACATCCAGGGAGACTGGCTACAGTGGGGTGAGCTTTAAAATACTTAATAAAATGACCTACGGAGGAATTTGAAACATCCAATTCATCTGTAGATATTGTCAATATTTGGCTACAATCTTATATCTGACCCCATTAGACAATTGTCTGTTTTCTTTTTTCTCTCCACGGTCATTGCGGTAAAAATAGTGATACAAAACAGCAGAACAATTCACACAGGTGAGTTCAGTTAGTAAAGGGAAATATTTAAAATAATTATTTAAAAGAAGAATTATTTAAAACTAGTTCTACAAGGTGCCAATAATATTGTCCCGGAAATTTCAGGATTTCTTTGTGGAATAAACTAAGATTGAGTAAATTCATCAGATTTTTTGGAAAAGTGGATCCCCAAAGATTTTGATTTTGAACAGTTTTCAAAAAGAAATGGTGCATTATTTGAATAAAGTACACCTTCGGCACATGAGTCCTTGAGAAAGGCTCTCTAATTTCTCTTGTAGTAAGTCTGCTAAATCAGTAAAATGGTTCATTCTAAGTGGTATGCTAGTTAGGGTCTTGAAACAGAGAGCCCCACAGCTGACCTATGCCGACAGTGATAAGCAGTGAAGGCCTTCAGGGCCACAAGAACATCATTAGGGTTTATTAGGTCAGATGTTGGACTGCAGGAGTAGCTCCGCTCCCCTGCCTTCTCCTGAAAACTGGCCACGGCTCCACCTCCGGCAGACACACCCTAAACACAAAGAAAATAACAAGAGGATGATGGATAGAATCATTCTGACATGTTATAGTATATCATTAATAATATATTTGAATTGCACTTGATTTACAACAGACAGGTAAAAATTAAAGGTTTCAGCATAGGACTGAGGTGATCACTCAGAATAATTTCGTAATGATTTGCATTGACCCTTCCCTCTAAGTGGACCCAAACCATGCCGGGACATGCCCACAGAATAACAAAAACGCACACAGCTGTTGATCACAAATTCTGAAGCTTCTTCCATCCATGACCCAATAATGAACCCTCTTTCAAAGTCACTTAGATCCTTTCTTCTTGCCATCTTGATCCAAAATCGAGCTAAACTGAGCCTGCTCAGCATTTTTATACGTGCCACAGAGCATGAAATGACGTTAATTGCTTAAGTGTATCATACAGTACAGCTGTAAGGAAGCATCTGCATTCGTTCGTCCACTCATTTACTCCGATTTTTCCTTTCATTTGTCACCCGTGTATATCTGTAGATCCGCCATCCTACTATGCTTACCTGGGCCCGATCCCCTTGCGGCTGCCGGTAATTTGTGAAAAAAATTGCCAGCTTGTGCACATCCTCCTTGCTCTCTATTCCCATGGCCTTGCAGGGGAGAAGAAGAACAGAGGCAACACTGAAACAGTTTGTCTGTCACTACTTTCCGGGGTTAATGTGAAAGTGAATTGATGGTCACCATGACATACAGTAGGTTTCACAGTAATACTCACAGTGAAGATGGAGTCCATCTTCATGAGACACTGTTCGTCCTTCTCTAGCGGACAGAGAATCTTAAAAAGTTGACTCTCTATTAGAAAACCCTGTGGATGAAAAGGGATAAAATGATGAGCTAGTGTAGTGAGAATGTCTCCACTTTCTTTTATCTATCCCTCTTTCACACAAACACAGAACCTTTAGACCCGCTCACCGCCTTGTCGCACAGCAGCTCCTGGATCTTCTTGACCGTCTTGACCGACACTGTCCGGCTGTTCTTCCCCCCACTTCCAACCCTATCGGCCGTGCTGCTCTCGCTCTCCTGCCCTGCTCCTGATTCACAGACATCTCCACGTCCAGCGCTAGCCTCCTTGTACTTCCCCAGGTGACATGGACTGGTCCCCTCAGGCCGGAGCAGCTCGGCGGCAGTCTGGCGCGCAGTGCTCTGTGCCTGTCTCTGGGTCTTTAGGGGGCCACATTGTTCCATGAAGCCCATCGGCGGGGGCTGCCAAGCCAGACCTAGCCACTGTTCGTGGATTAACCGGTCCGTGTCCAGGGCTTTCGTCACCAGCGCCTTGACCTCCTCCTCGTTCATCAGCCACACCTCCTCAAACCTCTTGGCATCGATAGCCGCTAACTGCCTAATTAGAAGAACAGGGGAGAAGGTATGGATATATTTTCTGAAACAACAAAGCAATATTGTTGGGATGTACCCCCAAGTGACTGACCTGTGTTGGTGTGATCGTGGCAGTTATTCACCTCATTGGTGATAGCCGTGGTTTATGAGACCGTATACCACGGGTATGACATGACATCACTTTTTACTGTTCTAATTACGTTGCTAACCTGTTTATAATAGCCATAAGGCATCTCATGGGTTTCTGTTTTATTGCCAATATACCACAGTTAAGTGCTGTGTCCATAGCTAAGCGCTGTGTTTTCAGCCAATCAGCTTTCAGTGTTCAAACAAAACAGTTGTATTTTTGACCATATCTACTGTAAAGTACAAGACCATAAGAAACATGAAAATACAAAGACTGACATTTTATGTGTATGAGGGTAAGAGAGAAAGAGTTTGTGTGTGAATGTGTGTGAATCACTTCATCATCTTCTGCATGTCTCTGGACTGCTGCATTTTGAACTGGTTGTCTTCAGCGAGCTTCTGCTTCTCCCTAGCCAGCTTCTCTTCGTTGGCATACTTGGTCGTCAGGCTGCGCACAACATCCTGACATCTGGATGATAACAGTCAGAGTAACTATAGCAGAACTATGAGCTGGCTACTAAACCACAATCTAACTACCCAACTATGAGATAACTACAAAAGTATGAGCTAACAACTAAACTATGAGATAGCTACAAAAGCATGGGCTAACAACTAAACTATGAGCTAACTACAAAAGCATGGGCTAACTACTTAACTATGATCGAACTACTAAATTACAAGCTAATGTCTGAACTACTAGCTAAATACTAAACTACGATCTGACTAATGAACTACAAGCTAACCGTTTCCCTCAGCCTTGTTGAATCTGTTGGAGCCTAGTGGGGTGCTGACTTTTCTCCCCACCTAGTGCTAAAGTAAACAAACCAGCTCTGCCAGAAGATAGTCCAGATTCAATTCCATTGAAACAGACAGCTTTGGAATCACAACTCAAAATGTCAGACAGCGCCACTTACTAATGAATATTACTATTACTAATGTGATCTAAAGCACAGCAAATTCATATTTTGTACATGGGGTGGTATAGTAAAGCTGTTGTAGTTGCAGTGTTATGCAACCCCATTTCCAGAAAAGATGCTGCGTAAAAAACAAATAAAAAAAGAATGCATTGATGTGCAAATCATTTATCCCCGAATTTAACTGAAAAAAGTACACACATATCAAATGTTGAAACTGAGAAATGTTATTGTTTTTGGAAAAATACATGTCCATTTTGAATTTGTTGCCAGCAACATGTTTCCAAAGAGTTGGGACAGGAGCATGTTTAGCACTGTGTTGCATCACCTCTTCTTTTAACAATGCTCTATAAGCGTTTGGGAACTGAGGAAACCAATTGCTGTTTTAAAAGTGAAATGTTTTCCCATTTTTGCTTGATATGGGATCGCAGCTGCTCAACAGTTCAGGGTCTCATTTGTCATATTTTTCGTTTCAAATATTTTCAATGGGTGACAGGTCTGGACTGCAGACAGGCCAGTTTAGCACACAGACTCTTTTACTAGGGAGCCATGCTGTTATACATGCAGAATGTGGTTTGGCATTGTCTTGCTGAAATAAGCAAGGCTTCCCTGAAAAAGACAGTCTGGATGGCAGTATATGTTGCTCCAAAACCTGTATAGAGCTCCAGAAAAAATTAAGAGACCACTGCACCTTTTTCTTTCCTTTCCAAAAAAGTCGAAAAGGAAGGTTTTGAGTGAGGAACAGAAGCATTCAATTTGCAGTGGTCTCTTAATTTTAACCCTTCTGTTCCTCACAGTTCCTCGCTGTAGATCAAAATCTTTATATTGTACATTGTGTAAAATTCATTGAGAACAAAATGACCTAACACCAGACAATGGAAACCAAAATCACCAACCGAATGAGGGGTGGATTCAAACTCACACTGAAAATCGAAGCAAACAATTGAAATCACAGGCTGCTCCAACTTGTGTGAATTACTGTGACTCAGTAATGTGTATGGCCCCCACGTGCCTGTATGCACTCCTACCAACGTCTGGGCATGCTCCTTATGAGACGGCGGATGGTGTCCTGGAGGATCTCCTCTCAGACCTGGATCAGGGCATCAGTGAGCTCCTGGAAAATCTGTGGCACTACTTGGCGGTGGCGGATGCACCGATACATAACATCCCAGAGGTTCACAATTGGATTCAGGTCTAGGGAATGTGAGGGCCAGTCAATGACTTCAATGCCTTCGTCATCCAGGAACTGCCTACACACTCTGGCCACATGAGGCTGGGCATTGTCCTGCACCAGCAGGAACCCAGGGCCCACTGCATCAGCGTAAGATCTGATGATGTGTCTGAGGATTTCATCCTGGTACCTAACAGCAGTCAGGGTACCGTTGGCTAGCACGTGGAGATCTGTGCGACTCTCCAAGGATATGCCTCCCAAGGCCATCAGTGACCCACTGCCAAACCAGTCGTGCTGGATGGTGTTGCTGGCAGCATAACGTTCACCACGGCGTCGCCAGACTCTTTCACGTCTGTCACATGTGCTAAGTGTGAACCTGCTCTCATCTGTGAAGAGAACAGGGCGCCAATGTTGGACCTGACAATTCTGGTGTTCTTTGGCGAATGTCAATTGAGCTGCATGGTGCTGGGCTGTGAGTACAGTTCCCACTAGAGGACGTCGGGCCCTCATGCCACCCTCAAGGAGTCTGTTTCTGACAGTTTGGTCAGAAACATGCACACCAGTAGCCCGATGGAGGTCATTTTGTAGGGCTCTGGGAGTGCTCCTCCTGTTCCTCCTCACACAAAGGAGCAGATACCGGTCCTGCTGCTGGGTTGATGCCCTTCTACGGCCCTGTCCTGCTCTCCTCATCTCCTGGTATCTCCTCCGTGCTCTTGAGACTGTACTTGGAGACACAGCAAACCTTCTCACATATGGATGTGCCATCCTGGACGAGCTGGACTACCGGTGCAACCTGAATGGGCTGCAGGTACCGCCTCATGCTACCAGTAGTGAAAACAACACTAGCAAAACGGAAAACTAGAGAAGAATCAGTCAGAAGGGAAAAGGAGCGAGCAATGATCACCTGCACCAGCAGGAACTCCCCTCCTGCTCAAGGGAATTCTACAGATCAACCGGAACAGATTAACAATCATCACCGAAAATATCAAGAAATATGTCAATAACCATATAAAAACATCCCAGTAAAAAGCCAACGACCAAATGCAGAAAGCTTTCATAATCAAAATCGTTAGGAGATGGCATATGTCAGGGGTCATGTTAGTGTATGTTTCAGGGGTCACCTAGATGGTTATGTTCTACCTCAATCTGGAACAGTTCATCCCTGTAGGAGCCTATCAAGTAATTGACCTGGTCCTCCATCTTTTCAATAATCAGGTCTATTTGTTTTGCCTGCATCTTCCGATCCTCGATGAAGTGGTCGTGACTTAAATGTATCTCCTATAAACAAACATGCAAACATACACACACACACACACACACACACACACACACATATACATTTATCTCCGGAAAAAATTAAGAGACCACTGCAAATTGAATGCTTCTGTTCCTCACTCAAAACATTCCTTTTCAACTCCTTTTCAAATTAAGTGACCACTGCAAATTGAATGCTTCTATTCCTCACTCAAAACGTTCCTTTTCAACTCCTTTTCAAATTAAGAGACCACTGCAAACTGAATGCTTCTGTTCCTCACTCAAAACGTTCCTTTTCAATTCCTTTTCAAATTAAGAGACCACTGCAAATTGAATGATTCTGTTCCTCACTCAAAACATTCCTTTTCAACTTTTTTGGAAAGGAAAGAAAAAGGTGCAGTGGTCCCTTAATTTTTTCCGGAGCTGTGTGTGTGTGTATACATATACATACAGTCATTTGAAAAATGAATGACACTACCCATAGTTGGATTTCTTTTAACTTATTTGGATATATGGATATGTAATCTTTACTTAAACACTACTGACAGATGAAGGCAATATAATTTAACAAAGGACACTGAAAGATTATACATTATAAGAATTTCTTCATCAAAAGCTTCAAAAGTTGGTGCTGCCCACTTTGAAATAACTTGATGTAGCCATTTATTGTAATTGTCTTTCAGTCTCTCCCATCGACTAGGAACATTTCTTGCCCACTTTTCACAGTACTTCTTCAACTGCATCATGTTCAAGGGCATTTTTGCATATGCAGCCTGCTTCAAGTTGGACTGAGATCTGGGCTTTGACTCTGCCATTCCATAAAACCCTTCATGTCTTCTTTTTGAGCAATTCTGTTATAGCTTTACTAGTGTATTTGGGATCACTGTCCTGTTGCAAGAACCATGTTTGTTTCAGCTTCAACTTTTTGACAGATGGTCTCACATTCTCCTCACAAATCATCTATTACAATTTGGAATTGATGGTTGACTCAATGATGGCAAGTTTTCCAGGCCTTGAAGCAGCCTCAAACCATAATGCCACCGCTTCCATGCTTCATGGTTGGTATAAGGTTCTTCTGTTCAAAGGCAATCTTTCATTTTCACCAAACATGGTGTCTGGCATTGCAAACAAACAGCTCCACCTTTGACTCATCTGTCCAGAGAACACCGTTCCAGTATTTTTGGTATTTACCCAGGTGTTTTCTGGCAAGTATCAGTCATGTCTTGATATTCTTTTTTGTGAGCAGAAGCTTCTTCCTTCCTGACCTCCCATGAAGGCCAAGTTTGTGCAGTCTCTTTACTACTGTTGATTTATGCACTTACACATTGAAGTGTGGAAATCCCTGGCCACTGGCAGAATGAGTGGGCAAGAAGGAAAAGAACCAAAGGACAAAGACATGATAGTCAGGAAGTTGGAACATGAGGCATTCTGCCCACATGCCGAGCAGCGGAATGCAAAGATCTCCCATGTATGGGATCCAGGAATCGACAATGGAGGATTCACTGACGACAACAGGAACTGTAAGCTTTTGTAATCACTGATCAAGAGCTCTAATGTTTATTTTCAAAAAGGTACAACACCTAAACACTTGCGCAACTAGATATTGCAAGAGGGATCTGATCATTCTTTCCTGGAACGCCTAGATGTATTTAATGAAACACAAATTTGGAAATGAATTAGACCTTATATAAGGTAGTAATTAACATGTTTGTAATAAGCATCTGAGAAAATTGCAGACTGTGGTTGTGAGAGGAAATATCTGTTTATTCGGGAAGGCCCCCTAGTAGGCATTTACAAAGGGGGGGGGGCATCAAGTTGGAATTTGTGTGTATTCTCTGTCCATGCCTCGATGCAGGATGACTGGTGGAGGGAATTAATATGCAGAGGACAATAATCTTTGAAGTTAAGTAAAACACATGGTTTTCCATGAGGACTGAATTTGAATACAATATACTGAATTATATAATTTGGTTTTAGACAAAGGATAGGGATTATAGTCTCATGTGAAATGTATGGCCAAAAGGGTCAGAGCAGCCAAAAGCCAGTACATTCCCCACAATAAAATTAAATATTTCAGTTTCTCAGCTTTAATTTGAGGGTATTCACATCCAAATTGGAGAAAGGGTTTAGGAATTACAGCTCTTTAATATGTAGCCCCCTCTTTTTCAAGGGACCAAAAGTAATTGGACAATTGACTCAATAGCTGTTCCATGGACAGGTGTAGGCTATTCCTTTGTTATTTCTTCATCAATTAAGGTTAAAGGTCTGGAGTTGATTCCAGGTGTGGCATTTGCATTTGGAAGCTGTTGCAGTGAACCCACAACATGCAGTCAAAGGAGCTCTCAATGCAAGTGAAAAAGGCCATCCTTTGGCTGCATAAAAAATCCATCAGAGAGATAGCAGGAACATTAGGCCAAATCAACAGTTTGGTACATTCTGAGAAAAAAAAGGACGCACTGGTGAGCTCTGCAACACAAAAAGGCCTGGACGTCCACAGAAGACAACAGTGGTGGATGATTGTAGGATCCTTTCCATGGTAAAGAAAAACCCCTTCACAACATCCAGCCAAGTGAAGAACACTCCACGAGGTAGGCATATCATTATCCAAGTCTACCATAAAGAGAAGAGCAAATACAGAGGGTTCACCACAATGTGCAAACAATTCATAAGCCTCAAGAATAGAAAGGCCAAATGAGACTTTGCCAAAAAACATCTAAATAAGCCAGCCCAGTTCTGGAACAGCATTCTTTGGACAGATGAAACTAAGATCAACCTGTACCAGAATGATGGGAAGAAAAAAGTATGGAATGGATCATGATCCGAAGCATACCACATCATCTGTAAAACATGGTAGAGGCAGTTTGATGGCATGGGCATGCGTGGCTTCCAATGGCACTGGGTCACTAGTGTTTATTGATGATGTGACAGAAGACAGAAGCAGCCAGATGAATTCTGAAGTGTATAGGGATATTAGGGTTCTTTTACAAAAAGAACATTTGTTGTCACTGCTGATGTAAAAAGGGCTCTATAAATAAATTTGATTGATTGATTGATATATTGTCTGCTCAGATTCAGCCAAATTCAGCAAACTTGATTGGACGGCGCATCACTTTGCAGATGGACAATGACCCAAATCACACTGCGAAAGCAACCCAGGAGTTTTTAAGGCAAAGAACTGGAATATTCTGCAATGGCCAAGTCAATCACCTGATCTCAACCCGATCGAGCATGCATTTCACTTGCTGAAGACAAAACTCTGTGTATGATAATGGTCGCCATTCCTAAACATTTCATATAATATTTTTGTTTAACCCCTTGAATTAAAGCTGAAAGACTGCACTTCAGTTGCATCTGGGTTGCTTCATTTCAAATCCATTGTGGTGGTGTACAGAGCCAAAATTAGGAAGATTGTGTCAGTGTCCAAATATTTCTGGACCTAACTGTGGATCTAAATCTTCAGTCAACATAGGGAATCAATTACGTTGAAAAAAAAAATAACTTTACTACAGAAAGAATGAGAAACACATTTTTAAAAGTTACCTAGTTTTGGTTGAAGGGGTAATAAAAAATTTGTTAAAATTCCACCTAACTGCTCTAACCTGCTCTAAGTTGATCTAAAAATGTTAATCTACAACTGGTACAAAGGCACAGTTGTGAATTGGTACAGCCAGAAGAGGACTGGTCACCCCTCTGAGCCTGGGTCCTCTCTAGGTTTCTTCCTAAATTTCGGCCTTCTTAGGGAGTTTTTCTTAGCCACTGAAATTCAACACTACTGTTGTTTGCTCCTTGGGGTTTTAAGGCCAGGTGTTTTGTAAAAGCACTTTGTGACAACTGCTGATGTAAAAAGGGCTTTATAAATAAATTTGATTGATTGATTGATTGATTGAATTCTGTAAAAGGCATGGACACAGTAAAACTCTGCTGGAAGCTGGGTTGGAGTATCCTCCCTGACAATCTGGTCAGCCAGCCAGCCTTCTCCCAGAAGGAAACCAGTTATTTAGTTAGGTATGCCCCAAAATAACAACAGTTTATAAAATATCTGATAGCCTATTTTACAGACCCTTGACTTTTCAGTTGTTATGATTTTGTTCACAGATCACAGACTGAGAAAATAGTTAAAGTAAGGTTAAAAAATAAAAAAGAGTTCAGTAAATGGTATATTCTTTACAATGCATTGAAGGGATTTAACTCATCAGAAAAGCTTTTACTGACATTTGTCATTTCTGGGATTTCATACATATCTCATAAATATGTAAAAAAAAAAAAAGGTGTGTTTACTTTTTGACATGATTGTACCGAACAAACAAATGAATACACACATGCAGGGAGCGAAACATGCACACACGCTACCTGCTGTAGCTCCTGGATTACTTTGTTTTTGTCCTCTATGATCTGGGCACACAGTGGCTGCTGGCTGTTTACATTCCCTCAGATCCTTGGGGACTTCCTTCACCTAGGTCACCGTCCACTTCCTGATGATTTCCTCACACTTCTCCAGGCTTGACTTGGCCTCATTTTCCAGCTTCTCCACCCTGTTCAGGGAAGAGGTGGAAGAGGAGGAATGAGGAAGGTGAGATTGGATAGGGTAATAGAACATGAATAAGGAGTTAGGGGGTAAATCAACAATGTTCATTTACGGTAAGAACCATTTGTCTGTTGAGCGGGGCTGTGAGTAGGTTGTATCAGTTTAATATGCCCCACTGCTCATCAAAATAACTTTAGATCAGAGTTTCCCAATCCTGGTCCTTAGATTGTTTTTGCCCTAGCACTCAAACACCTTGTTTCAAATGTTGCCCAACCACTTACAAACTTGATTGACACAATCAAGCTATCATCAAGTCTTTAATTTGAATCAGGTGGATTTTGGTGACGAACTCGGTCCAATCTCTCTGCAGGTTGATCATTCGTAGAGAAAAAGAGAGTCAGAGACCTCTAGCCAGTGTGTGCATGTTTATGCGTTAGTGTTAATGATAGCAGTAACATATACCTAACAGCCCAAATACACTACACGTGTTGTGTTGCTTTGCCATCAGCATCTTGTCAAAGTGACATACTACCTGCTACACCAGAAACCCTTCAAAATCCCCCCCACCTCATAGAAACCCCAGCATTTCGTGAAGCTTTGATGCTGCCATTCGATGTGATGCAACGTGTGTAGGGTAGAAACAGGCATTTATTTCTAAGGAGGCATTCCTCAACAGTTTCAATTGCTGAAATGATAATAACAATAATACATTATGGTCAAATGTATTTATTTTCGTTGGTATTCACAGCTATCATTCTATTTTTGCTATTTCTACTATTAATTAGCATAGCAATTCAGACATGAAATCCAAATTCATTGGTCAGCGACGTATCAGCTGACGCCTGGGATCGCTCCTATCACAGTATCAAATTTCATTTCACTCCGTCCAGTGCTGCCATATGGGGAGGTTTCCGTTTCCTGCCCAATTGGGCGATTTTATATGACATTGTGTGGGCAAAAATAGGCTTAGGCGGTTTGATTTACAGATAGGGATGTACAGTAAAAAGTGTTTGGTTGGGTTGTTCTGGAGTCCGTGGGTGAGTGTGCGGAAGACCGTCACTAAAGTCTGGCAACCTTGATTCTATCTGATGTGTGCTGGTCTTTATGGTCATCTGTGACTTGCACGAGTTGGATGTGCTGTCCCTGATGGGTATGGGTGAATTTGTTTATCCTACCAGTGTCGGTGATCTTGGAAGTTTACGCTGCCTGGTAGTAGCGCTGCCATCGGCATATGTCACAGAGAGTTCTTCGATTTCCTGCTGGATGAATGTTTGGCGTGGGTGGATAGCTGTCCACCATATACCTCTACCAAAGGCCTATTATAATTTGTCGTCTGTGAAAAGTAGAATGTAAAACGATTGAAGAATAAATATGTTGGCTATCAGAATTGCTTCTTCCTTTTTACTCAAACAAATATTACAATGTAACGCTAGCTTCAGCAAACAACATGCAGAGCTCTAGACAAAAAAAATCAGTTAAGGAGCCATTGGCTTCTATACGAAAAAAAACAGGCGCCAAATTTTTTTTATAGGTGCCACATAAGAATGAACTTGCACTTTAATTTTTTTATTTTGTCATCCTGTCGTGTGTGTGTCTCCCCTCCTTTTACAAAGTCAGCATTTTAACACACTTTGTGGATGTCCTGGGAACTGAAGTTCACTTAAAGTGGGAACTGAATGTCTTTTCCAACTTGAGAACTATATACAATCACTAAGAATGGTTCTTTACTCTGAGCCAGTGTCACTGACCATAAATATGTCAGCATCACTTGGCCACTGGGTGTAGTTTGGCCTCCTCCTCTTTTTTGCAGAAAGGCAGCATTTGACACATGGTTCAGGATCAAACTGTTGAAGTGATGGGCCTTCTGTGCTGACCCTGATGAAGTCTTCCAAGGTTGACACATCAAGTGAATTGCGTACTTTTGATTTATCCTGTTTTGAGCTGAAAAGCCATGTTCGCACTGAGCAGCCAAAATTGGTAGGACAAGCAATATCTCAACTAGATGTAAAACATTCTGGAAATGTGAGCAGTAGGGCTCTTTTGTCAGTAGGACTTCCCACAAACTGCAATAGGATTTATCTGAAAACTGTCCTTTTAATAGAGTTTTCAGCAATTTCCATTCTTCCATTCTGCCTGTACATCACTGATGTCACATCCATTTTTCAGCAAGATGCCTTGATACCATTTCAGCAGCTTGTCAATTTCATTTTCTCCAAAAGTGTGGACGTCGTCTGGCCAGGAATCATGACAAAAGACAGAGAAGCATTGAATGATATCTGCCCCTTGCGTGTTTCTGTGCTGTGTTGTCTCATAATTTCAAACCTTGTTTCAAGTTCCTTAACTGTAAAGTCTACAGTTTTTTCAATGAGGTGGTTTAATTCTTCACTGAAACCCGAGAGACCACAGCCTTTAAGTGGTATGTTCTGAAAGGAAATGCCCATGTTGTCAGATTCAGATGAGGCTGCCTTTGTCTGGCTTCCATTTTGTTTCTTTCTTTGAGCTTTGTCCTGCTGCACCTCATACTGAGAAACTGAATCTAAGTTTGTGTGATGGAGAAATTCCTATAACTTTCCATTCCTCACTGGTTTGTCCCTCATTCCCTCGATTGTACAAACACAGGTGTCAATTGATGCTACAGCCTGAGGGAGAATAAGTGAGTTCTTCTGAAGCACAAGACTCAACTTTGAGATTTCTCCAAACAGGTCATGGAGAAAGTGACAAAACGCCACAAAAGACACATTTTCCATTTGTTGTGAAATGTGTTTTGCTCTTCCTCTTATTTCAGTGTTTTTGGATGATGCGGCAAGGTGCTGCATGTGGAGGTGCACAGCTGTATATTTACCCTGACCTGTAGTGTGATCAGAAGCAAGAAAAACAGAAAGGGCCCGGTAAATGTGAGGCAACCAACGCTGGGTCTTCACAGCAGGTGTTCGTATGGCGCAGCCTAACTCCACACCGATGGCTTTCAAATCACGCTTGCTTTTGGGGCTAAAATGGTATGTTTTCCATACCAGTTGGAGTAAGTCATACCTTTTCCACCATTGGAAGAGACTTCTGAACACCCAACATAGCTAATTCCAATCTGTGTGGCATACAGTAAAAGGAAAGAATGTGTTTGTCTATTTCTCCCCTTAGGAGTCCACCTACTCCACCTGAGGCACCCATGTTAACACTGGCCCCATCTGCTCCAAAGACTGTAATTTTCTCCTGCCCACTATCATGATCAGTTCTTTGATTGTTCATGACCATGATTGTTCTTTGATCTCCTCTGCAATGCATCCTATAGACTCAGCACAGGCTGTGTCGTTGTCATACGTCTTGCACACATCCAGTCCATTTTTTTTCCATTAGTAATATCTGAGAGGTAAATTTGGTGAAGCGCAGCTCTTCACATGCAATCATTTACAGTGGATATAAAAAGTCTACACTCCTCTGTTAAAATGTCAAGTTTTTGTGATGTAAAAGAATGAGACAAAGATAAATAATGTCAGAACTTTTTCCACTTTTAATGTGACCTATAATGTGAACAATTCAATTGAAAAACAAACTGAAATCTTCGAGGGGGAAAAATGAAAAATAAAAACCTTACAATAACCTGGTTTCATAAGTGTGCACACCCTCTTATAACTGGGGATGTGGCTGTGTTCATAATTAACCAATCACATTCAAACTCATGTTAAATAGAAGTCATTACACACCTGCTATCATTTAAAGTGACTCTGATTAATCACAAATAAAGTTCAGCTGTTCTAGTAGGATTTTCCTGACATTTTCTTAGTTGCATCTCAGAGCAAAAGCCATGGTCCGCAGAGAGCTTCCAAAGCATCAGAGGGATCTCATTGTTGAAAGATACCAGTCAGGAGAAGGGTACAAAAGAATTTCCAAAGCATTAGATATACCATGGAACACAGTGAAGACAGTCATCATCAAGTGGAGAAAATATGGCACAACAGAGACATTACCAAGAACTGGACATCCCTCCAAAATTGATGAAAAGACTAGACAAAAACTGGTCAGGGAGGCTTCCAAGAGGCCTACAGCAACATTAAAGGAACTGCAGGAATTTCTGGCAAGTACTGGCTGTGTGCTACATGTGACAACAATCTCCCCTATTCCTCATATGAATGGGCTATGGGGTAGGGTGGCAAGACGGAAGCCTTTTCTTATAAAAAAAAAACATCCAAGCCCAGCTGAAGTTTGCAAAAACAAACAAGTCTCCCAAAAGCACGTGGGAAAATGTGTTATGGTCTGATGAAACCAAGGTTGAACTTTTTGGCCTTAATTCCAAAAGGTATGTTTGGCGCAAAAACAACACTGCACATCACCCAAAGAACACCATACCCACAGTGAAGCATGGTGGTGGCAGCATCATGCTTTGGTGCTGTTTTTCTTCAGCTGGAACCAGGGCCTTAATAAGGATGGAGGGAATTATGAACAGTTCCAAATACCAGGCAATTTTGGCACACAACCTTCAGGCATCCGTTAGAAAGCTGAAGATGAAGTTCACCTTTCAGCATGACAACGACCAAATGCACACATCCAAATCCACAAAAGCACGGCTTCACCAGAAGAAGATTAACGTTTTGGAATGGCCCAGACAGAGCCCAGACCTGAATCCAGTTGAACATCTGTGGGGTGATCTGAAGAGGGCTGTGCACAGGAGATGTCCTCGCAATCTGACAGATTTGGAGTGCTTTTGCAAAGAAGAGTGGGCAAATATTGCCACGTCAAGATGTGCCATGCTAATAGTCTCCTACCCAAAAAGACTGAGTGCTGTAATAAAATCAAAAGGTGCTTCAACAAAGTATTAGTTTAAGGGTGTGCACACTTATGCAACCAGGTTATTGTGAGTTTTTTATTTTTCCCCCTCAAAGATTTCAGTTTGTTTTTCAATTGAATTGTTCACGTTATAGGTCACATTAAAGGTGGAAAAAGTTCTGACATGATTAATCTTTGTCTCATACTTTTACATCACAAAAACCTGGCATTTTAAAAGGGGTGTCTAGACTTTATATCCACTGTATGTACATCTAGCTTAAATTGTCTGCTCAAAATGTTCTGTATTTTGGGGAGTGCATTTCTTTAATAAAAATACTTAATTTTTTATTTTCCTCAGTACCCGTTGCGCAAGAAAAACACTAATATATGTTAAATAATTTTATTACTATTAGCATTTATTTTGTTCTTTGCACCCACCTCTCCAATTATGCTGATTTTGGGGAAGCTTTTGGACAGGGAGGCACAGATGCTCTGCTGTACTAGCCTGTCCGCCATTGTCTGTAGATCGTTGGCCCCTGTCTATGCACATGACAGAAGAGCAATCACACATGATAACTTTTATGCGCCATCTCATTGTACAACATATTCCTCAATTCAGCTAGTTACACCTTTTCCACGATTCCGAGCTCTCTATTGTGAAGATCCCTCTGTACAATGTAAACTTTTTGGGCAAAGTAAAGTGTAGAACATAGCCTAATTATAACTAATTTGTTCACTTCTTTGACTTCGCCCAAAAAGTGATTTGAACACACAATCACATTATATTTGTGGGAAAACATGGGAAGGAAAAAAGACTTTTGCCAACCCTTGTTCTACTATTAAGTCACTATGTGTACTGAGTAACGTTAGTCGGCCTTCTCAACCAAACATCCAAAAGGTTATCTATGCCTTCTATGAAACAGAGACGAACAGTAATAATCCTTTCCTCTATTGCTCAGGTACTATGCCATTGACTGAAAGAGAATGCTTCCATTAATGCCTGAAAACTGCAGATATTTTGATTATTATAATATACTGTATTTTATATCTCTGTTCCTCTGGCATTACTTAGTCTAACTATTGGCTACTTCCACCTAAGTTTTTTTAAATTTAGGTTTCATCCTAAATTTCGGCCCCTTTTAGGGAGTTTTTCCTAGCAACTGTGCTTCAATACTGCTGTTGCTTGCTCCTTGGGGTTTCAGGCTGGGTGTTTTGTAAAAGCACTTTGTGACAACTGCTAATGTAAAAAGGGCTTTATAAATAAATTTGATTCCACTTCAGGATGCCACAAGTCAATACTGAGCTAATTCTATGCTGGTTAGGCAGATTGTTCTCATTATACTATAACTATCTCTAAGCTAGGCAATGATATCTACCTGTTGTACAGGTCTATCATGGATATTTATTGTGCTGCAAGTGAATTAAGGAATACCCTGAACACAGAAAAGCGGAAATTATGTTTGCGATTCAGTTTAGCTGCATTAAAAACTCAAGCTGGGTTCAAGTGCCCGACGGACCCGTGCTGTAGCCGTTTGCACCTTGCAGGATCCAGGATCACGCGGATCATGGAGCAATACGGTCGCGAGCTTTTTAGATAGTTTTTGAAATTTTAAATATGCTGGCAGTTGAAATCTGGAATGCGCTGCGAGCTCTCTCACTGACTACTACTAAATTATACACGGTAGGTTTTAAGAAAACGTTTAATATTTTGACTACCTAGCTTGAATATGCGAACAGCAATCAAGTAAATTAGCCAGGCTGAACTGGAAGTATTTAACTAGAACGAATTCGAGCTAATAGTCAACTAGTAGAGGAGTAATTCTATTCCATTCACTATCATAACGGTGTTAATTTACTCAGCCACAGTATCTTAAGTTCAGTATAGACACCACGGTGCTGCAGCTGCATGATATTTACTGTAAATTAATTATTTGAAACTTTAATTGCAGTGTTTCCCAATAACGGTCCTGTGGAACCAAAGTGGTGCGCAGTTTTGTTTTTGCAGTAGCACTCACACACCTGATTCAAATTAAAGACTTGATGATAGGTTGATTACGTCAATCAAGTGTGTGAGTGGTTGGGCAACATGTGAAACAGGTATACCTGTGAGTGCTAGTGCAAAAACAAAAACATGCACCCCTTTGGGACCCGATGACCAGGATTGGGAAACAATGCAGTAATGAAACAAACCAAGCAGCCAATCCACCTCTAAATATTATCATTTTGTTTATTATCTAGCTAATCTTGTCTTAAATTCACCTTTCATTCAGAGTACAGTATGAGTGGAACCAGCCACCTAGATAGTACAGGTGACCCTAGCAACATGGCTGACAACTTGCCCACAGATCCAGGAGCAACTGTAGACCAGCGTGCAAGCAAATTCCTGTCGGTCCGATAGTATTGTGGAGACCATGGAGGAGAAGCAGGTATATCTGGCAGTGCAGGGGGAGTGATAATGTACCTGGAAGTATTGTCTGCTGAAGCTAGAGTTAACTAGGCCCATCGATTTACAAACTCAGTGTGTAACAATCATAGCAATATATTTTCATTGGACTATATTTGTTTAAGGGGCATTTTAAAAAAGCACAAGTACTTAATGCACTAATTAGTTATATTAGCAATGAAACATTTCTGTCCTAAAAACACATGATCTCCTCAACAACCTTGAACGAGCATATTTGAATTTCACAGTAGAATCAAAATTCCTCTGTATTGGTCTGTTCATAAAACACCAGAAGTTCCAGAATTCATAATGAATGTAGATACCGTCTCTTTAACAAAATTGTAGAATATGGTAATAATTTTGAGACTACGGTAATAATTTATAATAGACAAAAGACACACTGTTTAAAAAAGGAAGGCAGAAAAATCCTAGTAATATCCAGCTACCAGTGTCTTTCAGATCAATTGTACAGTAGCTTACTCCGGTTTAGTTTCATGATTCAAGATCACTTCCAAAAATGAATCCTTCAAATCATGACGACCAGCCATTATTTTGGAAAGAGGAAAAATGTTGACACCTTGTACATTTTATCAATGTATCTTCTGATAGGAACATTGCTGAATAACATCTGATGGATCTACCCAATCAAGAACAATCGCGAATATATGTAAAATTGACTTGTAGTGCGATCAGGTCTTACAGAAATTTAACATAACATATTTCAGATCTTGCTCGCCATTCAATCCACACAGTGACATAATACTGTGAGCTTTTTGGTACACAACAGGGCTTTTCCTGGCTCACAATTAGTCAAAGATGGTACCCCAACCTCCACAAACCTGCGCTCCACCGGACCCCCTATGTGATATACTTTGTATAATACCTGACCAGAGATAGGCAAAGATACATAAAAATGTATTTAAAAATAAGATACCAAATACCTTAAGTGTATCAAAATGATCTACAAAATACAGCAGCCACATCATGTATCGAAATAAACTACTGTATTTTTCTATTTTAAAAATACTTTTACAAGGGAGCATGAATCACTTTGCAAACCTTCCATCAATTGGTCTATTTGATCTATCCCTTCGCTAGTACACTGACTCGGTTGATTAAGTAGACAATGTTTGATAGCAACAGCTTTTCTCTGCCTAATGAGTCATGTGACAAAATCTGACACATGCAACCAGTTAATAGATCAAATATTCACTTATCCCTGTGATCACCCAGATGAAGGTTAGTTTTAAAGTAACCAACAGTTTAATGTTTAACTAACAGTTTGCTAATGACTCATAAATGTATCCTAATTTAGTTACTTGGTGTTTGGTAATGAAGGGCCTACTTTCCACCAGCAACACTGACTTAGTGACAAACAAGTTATTCATAAGAAGACAACTGACAATAAGGCACACCTGTGCATATTAACAAGTTACAATATATCGTGGCATTATAATGTAATGTTGTACAACACTGAAACGCTTTATTATTATTGTTATTTTCGTGCACAACCGACGAAAACTTAACATGCTGAAAATTGCAAGCTAACGTCAACTGTGAGGGCTGCTACTCAGGTCAAATAGTTAGCTAGAACATGACGTTAATTGATAACCGATTTAGTCCAGGCTACTGAAACAAACACCAAAACTTAACATGAACTGTTAAAAATTGTAGCATTTTATGCTAAAAATCGATGGAAAGCTGGCAACCCTCAACTTGACCTTCCAGAATGGATCAATTTTCTGTTCTAATCTCAACAAGTCTGGACAAATTGCTGATTAGGTACCAGTCAGAGGCAGCATTTTTATGATGTCATCATGTAGACTTCTCACAAAGTATTTTACAGTATTTAACAAAATACAAAACAAGTATTTCGATACAAAATATGATGCCATTTTCATCAATCCTATCAAATACAAATGACAAAATCCTATTTTGTATTTGAAATACGTGTGTTTTAAATACATGCATCATAAATACTGTCCATCCCTGTGTAGGCCTATGTAGAGATTTCATAAAAAATCAGCCGTTTCCAGCTACAATAGTCCTTTACAACATTAACAATGTCTACACTGTATTTCAGATCAATTTGATGTTATTTTAATGGACAGAAAATTTGCATTTCTTTCAAATACAAGGACATTTCTAAGTGACCCCAAACTCTGAACGTTAGTATGTATTGCTGCATTGTGCATGCTTTGAACACGCCAATGTTCCCGCACACTAGGGCTGCACGATTTGGATGAAATATTGAATCGCGATTTATTTGACAAACATTGCAATTTCAGTTATGATTTGCGATTTTCAAACATGGGTGTAAGCAGCGTGGAATCTCACAGGGTGTAAATAATCTCACTTAAAAATAAGGATCACAGCCTACATAATGTGCGATTAAACTGAATAAAAATCGAGTTAAACTTCAGTGTTTTCTATTTTACACTTATACCTATTTGAAGGTGCAGCCATGTTGAGTTATTCGTTTCAAAACTCAACCCTTGAGGTATATTTTCTCCCATATTAAGTATGTTTGAAAGCACCGACATTGAAGCCGAAACTTTTAATAATCATGCTGTTGTGTAGGCTATGTGGGACAATATCTTGGTGCCACTCGCTTGCTTAAAGCAGACGACTTCGCTAGCAGTTGCAGTGTTAACTCAAACTGAAATTGAAAAACCTTCAAGTATTTAAACAAAATTAGTCCAGGTATTTAAGTAATCTAGAAAAATATGTACAGCAGCCTCAAGAAAAACTATGACGGATGTACGATGTGTGCCCGTTGCCTCGTGTGAAGCGCATCTCATTCACATTTTTGTTGGAGCTAAAAATCGCGTAAGTTGCCGATTTGGATATTGCACACATTAATATCGCAATTTCGATTATAATTCGGTTAATCGTGCAGCCCTAACGCATATGTACAGTCATACACACACGTGTACATACCTAGATACACATACAGTATCTCACAAAAGTGAGTACACCCCTCACATTTTTGTAAATATTTGATTATATCTTTTCATGTGACAACATTGAAGAAATGACACTTTGTTACAATGTAAAGTAGTAAGTGTACAGCTTGTATAACAGTGTAAATTTGCTGTCCCCTCAAAATAACTCGACATACAGCCATTAATGTCTAAACCGCTGGCAACAAAATTGAGTACACCCCTAAGTGAAAATGTCCAAATTGGGCCCAATTAGCCATTTTCCCTCCCCGGTGTCATGTGACTCGTTAGTGTTACAAGGTCTTAGGTGTGAATGGGGAGCAGGTGTGTTAAATTTGGTGTCATCGCTCTTACACTCCCTTATACTGGTCACTGGAAGTTCAACATGGCACCTCATGGCAAAGAACTGTCTGAGGATCTGAAAAAAAGAATTGTTGCTCTACATAAAGATGGCCTAGGCTATAAGAAGATTGCCAAGACCCTGAAACTGAGCTGCAGCACGGTGGCCAAGACCATACAGCGGTTTAACAGGACAGGTTCCACTCAGAACAGGCCTCGCCATGGTTGACCAAAGAAGTTGAATGCACGTGCTCAGCGTCATATCCAGAGGTTGTCTTTGGGAAACAGAAGTATGAGTGCTGCCAGCATTGCTGCAGAGGTTGAAGGGGTGGGGGGTCAGCCTGTCAGTGCTCAGACCATACGCCGCACACTCCATCAAATTGGTCTGCATGGTTGTCGTCTCAGAAGGAAGCCTCTTCTAAAGATAATGCACAAGAATCATCTCTTGATGAGACCAAGATAAACTTATTTGGTTCAGATGGTGTCAAGCGTGTGTAGCGGCAACCAGGTGAGGAGTACAAAGACAAGTGTGTCTTGCCTACAGTCAAGCATGGTGGTGGGAGTGTCATGGTCTGGGGCTGCATGAGTGCTGCAGGCACTGGGGAGCTACAGTTCATTGAGGGAACCATGAATGTCAACATGTACTGTGACATACTGAGGCAGAGCATGATCCCCTCCCTTCGGAGACTGGGTTGCAGGGCAGTATTCCAACATGATAACGACCCCAAACACACCTCCAAGACGACTGCCTTGGTAAAGAAGCTGAGGGTAAAGGTGATGGACTGGCCAAGCATGTCTCCAGTCCTAAACCCTATTGAGCATCTGTGGGGCATCCTCAAATGGAAGGTGGAGGAGTGCAAGGTCTCTAACATCCACCAGCTCCATGATGTCGTCATGGAGGAGTGGAAGAGGACTCCAGTGGCAACTTGTGAAGCTCTGGTGAACTCCATGCCCAAGAGGGTTAAGGCAGTGCTGGAAAATGATGGTGGCCACACAAAATATTGACACTTGGGGCCCAATTTGGACATTTTCACTTAGGGGTGTACTCACTTTTGTTGCCAGCGGTTTAGACATTAAGGGCTATGTGTTGTGTTATTTTGAGGGGACAGCAAATTTACACTGTTATACAAGCTGTACACTCACTACTTTACATTGTAGCAAAGTATAATTTCTTCAGTGTTGTCACATGAAAAGATATAATCAAATGTTTACAAAAATGTGAGGGGTGTACTCACTTTTGTGAGATACTGTATATGTACAGATAGACAACGGCACACTGACTGACCAGCAGCGTGACGACACAAATGTGATAGCTTGAGTAGACTACGGGCCGCGTCACCGGGCATTACAAGACTAAAGTCCGCTACCGAATTGCGCCCTCCATTACTTGTAGCCCAAAATGAATGGGAACTCGCATAATTTGTTGAGATACCATCATTACTCTTACTATATCTGCTATTACTGAGCAGGAAGACATTCCATCAGATATCCACAGCAAATGTAAACACCATCATGAAACATAGACATACAAAATCAGTGCCATGGATTGATGTAAAATAGCCTACATATTCCAATGAAACCAGGTTGACCCTGCCTACAGACTAACATAACCATGATTAAACAGGTGTCTTTTATTACCCCTGTGTCACCAATCCATACCTGTGCTCAAAGTGACATCATACTACTACTGCCAGCTACATGAGCTAGCCAATGTAAACACTGACAGCCAACAGACATGCCTGCAAGTGTAGTACGCAAGATCCAAATGCGAATGATACGACTATATAATTGGAATGACGACACTGCATTTCAAACCAGGGACATGCCACAAAGACACGAGCAGTGCACAACGCACCGTGTTGAAAACAGATGTGTACCCATAAGTGAAAACGACCATATCCCACCAGAATCGATACCGAACCTGATCATAAGAACCGCATCCGTGGAATGAATACACACGGGACACCTCAGAAAAGACATCCACCAACGCACACTCCGCATAACCACCACAATCGGGAATGGTGCAGACCCCCAAGGTGCCTGGGCAAAGGCTGAAGCAGCGGACCAGTCCCGCGATGTCGGAATTTCACCCTGAAAACTGCAAGCACGGCGCCAACTCAGAACACAGGTACCCAGCACTTCCTCTCTGCCCGCAATCACGGCCCCGCTATCTTCCAGCGAAGTTGGGCAAAGTCACTGCACGACACACCTAAACCCACGTAAATCTCCAGCAGGAAATCGAAGAATCCTCGGGGACATATGCCTATGGCAGCGCTACTACCAGGCAGCGTAAACCTCCAAGATCACCGGCACTGGCAGGATGAACAAATTCCCCTGTACCCAACAAGGACAGCATATCCAGCTCGTGAAAGTCACAGATGACCAGAAAAACCAGCACACATTAGACAGAGTCAGGGTTGCCAGATTTTAGTGACAGTATTCTGTGCACTCACCCACGGACTCCACAAAAAACCAGACCGAAAGCTGTTTTTACTATACAACCCCATCTGTAAATCAAACCACCCATGCCCATTTTTGCCCACACAATGTCATTAAAAATAGCCAAATTGGGCAGGAAACGGAAACCTCCCCATCTGGCAGCACTGGACGGAGTGAGTAACCTGATGATTAAATGGTCGGTATGAAATCTGATACTGTGATAGGAGCGATCCCAGGCGTCAGCTGATACGCTGCTGACCAATGACCACTTGGGTTTTATGTGTCAATTGCTATGCTAATTCATAGTAGAAATAACAACAATAGAATGAGAGCTGAGAATACCAATGGAAATAAATACATTTGACCATAACGTATTATTATTATTACCATTTCAGCAATTGAAACCGTTGAGGAATGCCTCCTTAGAAACAAATGCCTGTTGCCAGGAACGTCACTAGAAAATAATGGATGGGGGGGGCTAAGCCCCGTTTTGGGGGGTCTGGGCATACTCCCCAAAACATCTTTTCATCATGTATTTTTAGAGTAACAATGGGTGTAAAATCTATCAAAATAAGGTTATTTTTGGTCAAGGTTGGCTAAAAGTAAACCTGTCTCATAGTTTGTGTTAGACACTGATCTAATATAACTTAAATTCTATCTAAATAAAGAAATTAAAATCCACTGTCTTCATCCATCAAACACCAACAAAAGTCACAAAAACGGATGTATTATGTAGCCAAAATAGTTTTGTCAACTGTAGTTTATAGTAAATGAACATCTACATACAGTAAATTCTGTTTCTAAGCGAGATTACTCTGAATCATTTTAAAAACAGATTTAGTCATCAGCCCATTCATCTTGGAATAAAATCATAAAAAAATTTATCAATTAAGAAAAAAACATTTAACAACCGTATCTCCCTTCCTCTGAACAGAATACATGGCAATACCTTAACTTCAAACCCAAACAAACATGAGTCTGAAACACGCACAGTTGTGCAACTGAGTTCCTGATGATTATTAGTGACATACAAAGCTAGCATTTCATTAATGGGAAATTCATTTCAAACTGCAAATGTTTTAACCTCCATACATTTCTATCAAAAATGGTGATGGGCTAGCTGAAAGTTTATATTGATTAGCAAAACGTACCGTTGCTTTCCAGTGCTATTACATTTTGAACTTGACAGGATTTACTTCTCCGTCCACGAGAAACTTTAGCTACTATTTACAGAAGACAGCTAGCTTCAGATGAGCGAGTTAGGTTCTGTTGAAGTACCGATCTAAAGTACTTCCCCGAGTTGGTTAATGAGAAGCGATTAAGAGGAGACAAAATCACAGTGCCGGCAATTATCTTTATTCATACAGATATATCTGGAGACAGTGTGGCATTCAGTCCAACAGAGTCTGACACAATCACAGCACCCACAGTTCTTATAGCATGAGCCCCCTACCCTAAATTTTATGGTTCAGGGCGCGGTTCCTACCATATATAAATGAGATATATGTTGTTTAACACCTCTTTCATGGCAGCTGC
>JACXGI010008747.1:0-26261 GCA_016801175.1 Esox masquinongy
TTGGTTATGTCGTCCCCAATCAAGGTAGTATCTGGCTTATCAGATGTGGAGTTAGCAAAGTTTCTTCTTTCCCTCGTCCTATCAGTGGTTTTAGGGCTATTTCTTGGATTTTGGTTAGCCCTAATGCTAGTGTTGTGGTTAGCTTCCCTAGTTTCATTTACACACATTTCGTTCCGAGTCAGTGGTTCGTACCTGTTTTACAGTGTAAGTTCAGTTGGTGGATTGAGGGTTGGTGCTCTCTTATTTGATTTCTTGCTGGATTTGCCTCTGCGGCGCACAACATCAGACCAAGTCCCTGCTGGAGTTGATGCCTTCGGTCTAGCCCCGGTGCTGTGCCAGTAAGATGTTTCATTGGGGAAGGCTGGTTTGAAAGTCTCTGCGGTTAATCCAGTGGCGTTAGCACATGTCCAGGGGAGAGTGTCAGCCAGGTCCGTGACAGAGTGGTCAAGATTTGAAGTTATCCCTTGTATACCAATCTGTGTCTGTCCGTTAGCATTTGGTAGCTCAACCCCTAGAGTAGCTGCTACAGAGTCAATGAATTGTTCACTCTCACGTATTTCACGCTGTGTTATCCTCTCATTCAGCCGTTCGCTCTGAAATTGCTCTGATCTGTTCACCAGTTTTGACTTTGTTCTATCAAGTATAGGGAAATCTTTAGAGTTCTCTAGCCTTAGGTTAGCCTGTTTTGCTATGTTAGCATTAGCATTTGTTGATTCACCTACCGGACAGGACCCACAGTCCGACCGGAGGAGCGCTCTGGTGACTAAATCTTCTAAGCGGTTGATCCGTTCCTCCGACAGCTGTCTTAGCTCCTCCGTCATAAAAAATCACTCAAAAATACAAAAGAACTATGCTGAGCTCCTCTTTTAAAAATTACATAAAATTGTAAAAATATGATTAAAACAATTATAGAACAAAAATAAAACAAATGTAAAAGATTTAAAGAAGATTAAAAGAAAATTAAAAAGTAAGAAAAGAAAGAAAGGTTGGCAAAAGGCAGGAAGCAGGAGAGTTGCGTTATGTGAGTAACAGGCATGAACGCAGGGGGGGAGATATGGAGAATGATTCTAAAATCTATTATTTTCTATTTTGTGTTTGTAATTAATGTACAGCAATTTGTGGATTTTATTAATCACATTGACTTCTTGGGCTTTTTTGTGTTGATCAGTGGCAAAACCACTTGAAACTAATTAAATCCATTTTGATTTCATTTTGTAACAATAAAATGTGTAACAGTCCAAAGAGTGAATGCTTTAAGAGTCACTGTATCATAATGCATTCATATTAGAGGTGGGGGCATCAGTCTTGGGTTTCACCCTTTAATGAGACCTGCCCATCTGAGAAATTGCATGGAGAAAGCTTGGATTACTGGCCATGGTGGGGGGTGAGCCATCATACACCATGCTGAATTGAAACTGTCCCCCATGCCTCTGACTCAACTGTGCTCTTTTAAATGTCTTGCTGTAAAATCAAAAATCCCCCTACTCCATGATTACTTCTAGTTTTATCAGCCTAACCCTTCCTTTATCCCTGAAATCTCTGAACTACTCACGTCACCCTGCTCCTCCTCAACTAACATTATAATTCAAGAAGATTTCAATATCCATGTTGACTCTCCCTCATGTAACTCTGCTACTGAGTTTTTGAGTTTGATCGACTGCTAAGACCTGAAACAACTTCTTGATGTCCCCACACATGCCTATGGGCATATACTTGACTTTGTCATCACTGACTCTGCCCCTGTCAACAATTTGCAGGTCTATGACCTTGGTGTGTCTGATCACAAACTCGTTGCAATGGAATTAACATTCCCTCCCACTCTAATCAAAAACAGGCGTTGCATGTGTTTTCATAACTGGAAAAACATAGACCCAGCCAGCTTGTCAGGTGACTTCAGGAACATGTTTCCTACAGCTTTTTTGTCAGTGGAAGAAGCTGTGGAGTTCGACAATCCATCCCTTAGTAGGCTGCATGACAACCATGCAAACCACTGGACATATCCTGCGGAGGCTTCTCAGACAATCAGGCCTTGCTGTTTCCAACTTGGCCTATCAAGAGCACCAAAATGCCTATTCTAATGCAATGAAAGAGGCGGGTTGAAGTTCTTCTCCAAGCTGATAAGTAAAAATTGTGGGAACTCAAAGCACCTGTTCTCCACCATCTTTTGAACCCCAAGTACCAGTCCCCTATCGAGACTGGTACAGTAAAACTGTGTGTAAACTGTTAGTCTATCACCTCAAAAACATAGCCAAACTCTGTCCCTCTTACTTCTCTGATGCAGAGAAGCTTATCCATGCCTTTACTGCCTAAAGGCTGGATTACTGCAATTCAGTCTTCATCGGGATTCCTGGCAGAAGTATCCAGAAAATCCAATACATCCAAAACAGTGCTGCCAGGATCCTGATGAGAGTACAGAAACATAACCACATCACCCTCATCCTGGCATCTCTGCAGTGGCTTCCCGTCTCATTTCAGATAGAATTCAAAACCCTCCAAATGACCTACCAGGCAGTGCCCCTTTATATGTCCAGGAACTGCTATCCCCCCATAACCCCGCCCAGCACCCAAAGGTCTAGTGATAGCCTGCTCCTCCACATCTCCAGGACCAAGCTCTGCTCCTTGGGGGTTCTGGAATTTAACTCGACTGCCCCTTGCCTCTGAAATGCCCTCCCGAACCACCTGAAGTCACCACAGACTCTGGGCTCATTTAAAAGAGGCCTAAAGACATTTTTATACAGGAAGGCTTTTTGTTGATAACCGTGCTTTTCTTCTCCTTAGATGTTTCTTTTCTGTTTTCTTTATTTATTTAATGCACTTTGAGAGTATTGTAAGTGATGGAAAGCACTCTACAAATGTAATAAATGATTACTATTATATATGCCACTTTGAATCTCAAACGCAAAGACGAAAATTTTGGTTTCTGGAAGTGGCAAATGTGGACATAACTGAGTTCCACAGCAGACATGGTGTTTAGGTAGTTCAGAAAGACAGGTCGTCACACCCACAGCCCTGCACCTTGTTCTATACCCTTATTTGTTTGTTCCTGTCCTCGTTTTCTGTTATCAAGCCCAGACTCCATTCATTGTCATTATCACACACACCTGTTCCCTATCTGCCCCTTGTTTGTTTCAGCATAAGTACTCCTTAGTTCTGTTTGCCTGTGTTGGTTCATTGTGTGCATGTCACCGTGTATGCTAAGTCATGTATCCTGCCTGAGCGTTGTGGTTTCATGGTGTTTAGCCTACTCTGAGTTTCAGAGTTATTCAGCATGTGAGTATTGGCGTGTTGCTCTTCTGCTTTGTGTTGTATCATTGAAGTAGTAGATACGATCCTGCATTTGCTTCCTGCTTGATCCCTGCTAATCGTGACAGGTGGAGGGAGTTGTAACAATAGCTGGAAGGATAAGAGTGAGTCCGATAAACAGGCCTGTATGCATCTTTGGACGCATAAAGTTCATTATATTTACATGTGTAGGAAAAGTTACCAGACCAAAATGCTGATGGCTTTATTGTATGTCTCCAAATTACATGCTTTCCTTTTTCATAACCTTTTGAAAGAAACAAACAGATGTAAATTGTGTATAATAATTCTGTTAGATGATTCAGTGAATATAGTAATTGTAACAAAAACAGAAGGTGTAACAATGTGCTTGTACAAAATGTCTAAAAACATATTCAATTAATACTTAAATATAGTTTTGTACAAATAATCAAGGGGAGCAGATGGAAATGTTCAAAAGGATTCCTCAATGTGGTTTAGTCTGAAGAATAAAAAGAAAATTAGTATTCAATGATAATGCCATTTCAAGAAACACAAAAAGGTATCCAAATCAACACAATAAAACAATGAATGGAAGTACATATGTTCAGTGCCATACCTTTAACGACAAGTCTAGTGGAGCACTCTGCCTTGCCAAATGAGTTAACTGCCACTACTTTGTATTCTCCGGCGTCCTTGGGCTGTACTCTAAGGATGTATATTGAGCACACACCATATGAGTTGGTGATGTAGTAGTTGCTGTCACCGTTGATGCAGACATCATTCAGGTGCCACGTGACGGTTGGTTCAGGGCATCCCCGGATGGCACAGGTCATGTACAACTGGTAGCCTGTTGGTGGTGAGTGCACCTTCAGAGGGACCAGGACAGATGGTGGCCTCTCAAAGCTGACTGCCACTGGCATTTTTGTGTTCACTGAAACTAGAGGCAAAAACATTATAAAAGGGAAGCTGTCATGCATAACTGTACTACACAAAAGAACAAATTAACTCTGTGTCAGTTCTTTTCCACGTCAGTCAAACAAGTCAATAATGCTAAAGTAACGTTATGGATTTCAGAAATAAACACTTATACAGTATCTCACAAAAGGGAGTACACCCCTCACATTTTTGCAAATATTTGATTATATCTTTTCATGTGACAACACTGAAGAAATGACACTTTGCTACAATGTAAAGTAGTGAGTGTACAGCTTGTATAACAGTGTAAATTTGCTGTCCCGTCAAATTAACACAACACACAGCCACTAATGTCTAAACCGCTGGCAACAAAAGTGAGTACACCCCTAAGTGAAAATGTCCAAATTGGGCCCAAAGTGTCAATATTTTGTGTGGCTACCATTATTTTCCAGCACTGCCTTAACCCTCTTGGGCATGGAGGTCACCAGAGCTTCACAGGTTGCCACTGGAGTCCTCTTCCACCCCTCCATGACGACATCACGAGCTGGTGGATGTTAGAGACCTTGCGCTCCTCCACCTTCCGTTTGAGGATGCCCCACAGATGCTCAATAGGGTTTAGGTCTGGAGACATGCTTGGCCAGTCCATCACCTTTACCCTCAGCTTCTTTAGCAAGGCAGTGGTCGTCTTGGAGGTGTGTTTGGCGTCGTTATCATGTTGGAATACTGCCCTGCGGCCCAGTCTCCGAAGGGAGGGGATCATGCTCTGCTTCAGTATGTCACAGTACATGTTGGCATTCATGGTTCCCTCAATGAACTGTAGCTCCCCAGTGCCGGCAGCACTCATGTAGCCCCAGACCATGACACTCCCACCACCATGCTTGACTGTAGGCAAGACACACTTGTCTTTGTACTCCTCACCTGGTTGCTGCCACACACGCTTGACACCATCTGAACCAAATAAGTTTATCTTGGTCTCATCAGACCACAGGACATGGTTCCAGTAATCCATGTCCTTAGTCTGCTTGTCTTCAGCAAACTGTTTGCGGCCTTTTTTGTGCATTATCTTTAGAAGAGGCTTCCTTCTGGGACGACAGCCATGCAGACCAATTTGATGCAGTGTGGGGCGTATGGTCTGAGAACTGACAGGCTGACCCCCCACCCCTTCAACCTCTGCAGCACTGCTGGCAGCACTCATACGTCTATTTACCAAAGAGAACCTTTGGATATGACGCTGAGCACGTGCACTCTTTGGTCGACCATGGCGAGGCCTGTTCTGAGTGGAACCTGTCCCATTAAACTGTTGTATGGTCTTGGCCACCGTGCTGCACCGTGCTAGGCCATCTTTATGTAGAGCAACAATACTTTTTTTCAGATCCTCAGAGAGTTCTTTGCCATGAGGTGCCATGTTGAACTTCCAGTGACTAGTATGAGGGAGTGTGAGAGCGATAACACCAAATTTAACACACCTGCTCCCCATTCACACCTGATACCTTGTAACACTAACGAGTGACATGACACCGGGAAGGGAAAATGGCTAATTGGGCCCAATTTGGACATTTTCACTTAGGGGTGTATTCACTTTTGTTGCCAGCAGTTTAGACATTAATGGCTGTGTGTTGAGTTATTTTGAGGAGACAGCAAATTTACACTGTTATACAAGCTGTACACTCAATACTTTACATTGTAGCAAAGTGTCATTTCTTCAGTGTTGTCACATGAAAAATTATAATCAAATATTTGCAAACATGTGAGGGGTGTACTCATTTTTGTGAGATACTGTAGGTGCATCTCAAAAATTAAATGTTGTGGATTTTTCTTTTCCATAATTCAAATAAAAAATGTACACCTTCACATTCTAGATTCATTACACATAAACTGAAACATTTCAAGCCTTTTTTGTTTCAATATTGATGATTACGGCTTACACCTCATCACTGGCATCGTTAGGCCTAGGCGTCCAAGGCTATTCATAGGTTTCAGTCACGTGGTTGCTCTGACAGCCTGGCGGGCAAAACATTGTTGAAACATGGCGGCTAACACTGGGAATTCTATGGAGCTACTGCACAAGCCGGTCAAATTTTCTATTTCTACAGCCCGTGAGTGTTTAGATAACCTCACAAAACATGAAAAACAAAAGTATGAAAACACACTGCAAGTCTTAGGCACTTGTGACCCATATACAGCACCCGCTGTGTTATTTACATCATTAAAAACGGCGAAATCCCTGCCGGAGCTGAACTTTGGGGATGTATATGTCCTTGTGGAGAATCCATCCCCTTACACTGCTACCAAAATGAAAGCGTACATAAGTACAGACAGCAATCTGTACATTCAATCAGGGTGGGTCAATAATGCAATTGTTTGGGAGGTGAAGAAGAAGAAATTCTTCATTGCCAAAGCGAAGTTTAGTGCTAATTTACCATAATTACTGTTGGTTTTATGGGTGGTCGGTGTAGCGTAGTGCAGCCAGTAAAACACAGAAACAAATGTACCGGTAATAATAGAAATGATTTCCCAACGTCAGGTAAACCATTCCTACTGTTTAAATGACCCACCATTGACAGCCTGGGTTGCTGTGAAGGTTGGATTGGTGTGATTTTTCTCCTGTATTAACTTTATTAACTTAGCTAACACTATATGTTTAACGAGAGGTTTAGCTAGCCTCACTAACGTTAGTTAGGCCATTGGAGTTGGTTGCACTGGTGCAGACAAAAACAGACCATGTCATTCATTACAATGGTTACATGTAAAAATGATCACAAATACAATATATATGGTTAGCACATCCAAAGGAACTGCAACTATCTGTCATTTTGAAATATAGCTAGTAAAACTATGTCTCAAATCGGTCAATCAAACTATAGGCCTACAATACATTGTTCTGATCACGCCTCTCACTCGTCCCAATTTATTAAAAGTGAGTTAAAGTGAGTACTTTTAAAATATCCCAATTCCGGAATGGCTCTATAACTAATGAAAGTAATAGCCACAACCAAATAAAGTAACAACATGCGCGGGTCGGGGGAACAATATTAGCTGTGCTGGCACTTGGAACAGCAAATTCTAACCAGTCAGAAACATTGAAGATGCGGCGTAGACTGCCAAAGAATAGTGTGGAGTAGGGCTTGCTGTTAGGGAGAGGAAGAGGATCGATTAAGAAAATGAACCCAGAGAACAATGTGATAGAGACTAGGGATGATTTGGTTCCAAAAAATAATTCATATTCTGTTGTTTAGGAATATTTCAGGTTCCAGAGAAATGTCACAAGCTAATGTAGACCTAATATTAAAAACCTGTCAGTGGTTTAGAACAACATGCAGGATCACAGCAAACTTATTTCAATACATGAGACAGCACCATAGGGATTTCCCTGAAAAATGCATGGCAAAGAAGTCTCACCTTGGGTGTGGTTGGGGGAGCTAAACCCCGAATGTATTATGATCCTGGCAATGCCTCTGAAGCTCATGGAAGTCAAAAATCCAGTATCTCAAAAAATTATAATAAAAAAATTATAATACAGAAATATCGACCTGAGAAGATCTCTAATTAACTAATGAACTCCCTGAGCCTTCAATCACTGTCTGGTTCAGTACACACAACCACAATCATGGGAAAGACTACTGACAGTTGTCCAGAAGACACTATTGACACCCACCATGAAGAGGGTAAGCCACAGAATGTCATTGCAGAAAGGGCTGGCTGTTCGCAGAGTGCTGTATGAAAGCATATTCATGAAAAGTTGACTGGAAGGGAAAGGTGTGGTAGGAAAAGGTGCACAAGCAACAGGGATGACCACAGCCTTGAGAGGATTGTCAAGCAAAGCCGATTGGAGAACCTGGGGGAGCTTCAAGGAGTGGACTGAGGCTGGAATCAGTGCATCAAGAGCCACCAAGCACAAACATGTCCAGGAAATGGGCTACAAGTGTCGCAATCCTATTGTCAAGCCACTCCTGAACCAGAGACATTCCTAGTCACAAAGTGAAATGTTTCACTTTGTGTAATAAATCTAATATACAGCTCCGGAAAAAATTAAGAGACCACTGCACCTTTTTCTTTACGTTCCAAAAAAGTTGAAAAGGAAGGTTTTGAGTGAGGAAAAGAAGGGTTCAAATTAAGAGACCACTGCAAATTGAACTTTTTTGGAAAGGAAAGAAAAAGGTGCAGTGGTCTCTTAATTTTTTCCAGAGCTGTATATGAAGGTGTCACTTCTTGATTTGAATTACGGAAAAAAATGCCACAATATTCTAATTTTCTGAAATGCACCTGTATTTCCAACAATTTTATTCCATTCTCTGACTTCACTCAGTTATAATGGATTTCTCTTAAAACATAAATTGACATGTAAACTCACTTTTGTTGCTGTTGGCACCCCAAGTAGGAGACATTGAGGGATCTGAAATGCCCATGTCATTCTTTGCATAGATTTTATAGTGGTACTCCCTTCCTTTCAGGATGTTATGGGCTGTGAATGAGTTGCTAAAGATGCGGTCTGCCACAGTGTGCCATATGCGTGTCTCAGAGTTATGCTCGGCCACCATGTAATGCAGCCTGTTGTCCAGCTTCTGGTCTGGAGAGGCCTCCCAAGACACAATGACTTTGCCGTGGACAATCTGCTCCAGCGCCACTTCACCAGGTGGATTTGGTTCATCTAACACCACAAGAGAGTTACAGAGAAAATGACTGACAGAACACGTTTTGCATTAAATATACTGCTCGAAAAAATGAAGGGAACATGTAATCATCACAGTATAACACAAGGTCAATTAAACTCCAGGGATATCAATCTGTCCAGTTAGGAAGCGTAAGCGATTGTTAATAAATGTCACTTTCATTTGCACCAAATCAGGTGACAACAGGTGCACTGGAGAGGCAACAGCAGGACAACCCCAAAAAAGGGAATGGTTTTCCAGGTGGTGGCCACAGACAATTGCTCTCTTTATAGAAGGGCATCAACCCAGCAGCAGGACGTGTATCTGTTCCTTTTTGCAAGGAGGAACAGGAGGAGTACTGCCAGAGCTCTACAAAATGATCTCCAGTGGGCAACTGGTTTGCATGTTTCTTACCAAATTGTCAGAAAATGACTCCATGAGGGTGGCATCAGGGTCCAACATCCTCTTGTGGGACCTGTGCTCAAAGCCCAGCACTGTGCAGCTTGATTGGCATTCGTCAGATAACACCCGAATTGGCAGGTCTGCCATTGGCACGCCATTCTCTTCACAGGTGAGAGCAGATTCACACTGAGCACATATGACAGACATGAAAGTGTCTAGAGATGCCATGGTGAACGTTATGCTTGCCTGCAAAATCATCCAGCATGAATGGTTTGGTGGTGAGTCAGTGATGGTCTGGAGAGGCATATCCTTGGAGGGTCGCACAGTCCTCCATGGCTATCCAACGGTACCCTGACTGCTGTTAAGTACCAGTATGATATCCTCAAACCCATCGTCAGAGCTTACGCTGGTACAGTGGGCCCTGGGTTCCTCCTGGTGCAGGAAAATGCCCGGCCTCATGTGGCCAGAGTGTGTAGGCAGTTCCTGGATGACGAAGGCTTTGATTGATTGGCCCTCATGTTCCCCGGACCTGAATCCAATTGAGAACCTCTGGGACGTTACGTATCTGGGAGGAGATCCCTCAGGAACCATCTGCCATCTCATCAGGAGCAGGCCCAGACGTTGTCGGGAGTGCATACAGGCATGTGGGGGCCACACACACTACTGAGTCACATTATGAGTTGCCATGATGAAATTCACGCAAGTTGGAACAGCCTTTGATTTCAATTGTTTACTTAGATTTTCGGTGTGAGTTTGAATCCAGCCCTCAATTGGTTGATTTTGGTTTCCACTGAACGTTGTTACGTCATTTTGTTCTCAACGAATTACACAATGTACGGTAAAGATTTTGATCTTTAATATATTTAGTTCATTGAGACCCGATGTGTGATTTAAGTGTTCCCTTCATTTTTTGAGCAGTGTATAAGATTTTTGTGAAATCTCACATTGGCATAACTACTGCAAGGTATACATTACATTTTTACTGTATATGACTTCATCAGTCAATGGTGTATCCTTATTACAAAGTTTAGCATGAAATTAACCGGACAGGTTAACCGGCTACCAAGTGGGGTTAACCAACTTCTTTGAGCATTGTAAAAAATTTCTATGAAGAGACCTTTGACCTGGGCATGGTCTAATTGATTCAAAACAACCAAAAACACACTGTACATTGTGCTTTCTTAATGAACAACATTTATTTTAAAAGAATGTACAAATTTACTGCTTAACATTGCTCTATAGCATACCCAATAAACAACAAAATATACTGATGAATATTTGGCATTACCTGTGACTAGAACCTCAATGTTAAAGCTGGCCTCTCCAATTTTATTCTTAGCCACAATGATGTAGATTCCCGAATCAGTGCGTTTTGATGAAGGGACCACAAGCTGGGAACAGCCTTCTGTGTTAATGATCTGTATAAAACTGGAAATGGGCTCATCATCCTTCAACCAAGTAATCACGGGTGGGGGCTCAGCCTAATACCAATGTCAGATTCATCAAAAACAAGAGAATATTTAAAAACATTGACAAGTTTTGGGATTTAATTTGATTTGCTACATTTTCTGTGCTATGTGTCTTGGTTACCTCATAGAGGACTTTCATTCTCACTGAATTTCCTGCTCTGATCAACAAGTAGTCCACGGGAACTTTGAAAAAAGGCTTCTCTGAAAAACAGTGAACAAATTATTGCCTTTCAAGTGTGTTTTTATCTGAGCAGTACAACAATTGCTGGCTGATTTGGGAAATGCAGTATGAGTTTCTTTTAAAATTATAAAACAGCATCACTGTGAAACCAGGTTCAAATTTAGTTCACGGATTAGCTCAGGTGTCCCGTGAATGGCATACCAATTGGCCAGTACCATCCAGGTTTGGAGTAGTTTGTAATTGAATATGGTTGCCTTGACTTGTTGTGCTCTAGCAGCTCTTTTTGGCATCTTGGGTGCCTGTGAGCTCAGTCAAGGTAGTACACCTGTGGATGCGTTCCCTCCAGCACATATGTTCTGAACTACCTGAATGAGCAAGCAGCATGACATCAGCCCAAATGCCATTAGCTGTGCTTAGGAGAACACAGATCTCAGAACTGTCCAGGCAGTGCTGGAAATTTCTGCAATTTAAGCAGGTCCTTAGTTACAAAATTAGGGTGAAATACTGCAAAAAAATTGTAATAATAAAACGTTCAAACAGCAGACAGAGTAAAAAAGACATGAGCATGGACACATAATAAGCAAAATATAAACAACAAAAGACAAGTGATTCGCCCCATTTAGGATTATTTGTGTGCATGTAAACTTACTCTTAGTGAATATTTATTCTTCAGTTACAGAGGCTAACAACATTAAGCTAAGCACTGCTCTACCTTCTTCATGTAGTGAGGTCATTGAGAAGACTTACTGTTGGGATTCTTTACACAGACCATCACAGAGGGAGGACTGAACTCTCCGGCCCCAGAAATACAGATGGCCGATATCCTGAATTCATACTCAGCCCCCTCAACTACATCTTTCACTGCATACTCCAGAACTATTGTGGACAAACAAACAAGAAAAGGCATTTGAAAGCTTACATTTATATTCAAATTTCATCCTGCTTTCATAACACGTCTCAGATTGGCATCTATTTTGAATTTCGATTTTGAGCTAAGTCTTGTTTTTTACTAGACTCCAATAATTGAATGGGTGAATGTGTTCATAAGCTTATTGCACTCATATGTATCATGTACCAATAATATTCAGTAAGTCTATCAATTGCTGCTAGGTCACACTGTTATGTATATTACTGCCATACTTGCCATATCTAAATGTTCAATAATACCCAGATTGCTGCTATATCAAAATACTACCCAGATTGCTGCCAATTTACAGTACTCTTTTTTAAATTGCTGCTAGTGTACAGTGTTATGTACAGCTCTGGAAAAATTAAGAGACCACTCTTAATTTTTCTTAAATCAGCATCTCTACATGTATGGCAGCCATTCCATTACAGTGTCTGTTAAATTCCAACACTGGCACACCTTATTTTACTTAATGAGGTACTGATTAGGTGATTACCTGAACCAAATCTAATTTAACAAGGAAAAATATAAAAACCACTACTGTGGTCATCACTATCCTCTTGCAATAGGACCAGCTGGATGGCAAAAGTAGTGCAAGTAGTACCTCAAAGGTAATTTGAATACAAAAATAGCTATTCAGCATGACAAAAGAGTTGAAAAGAAAAGCTTTGAGTGAGGAAAAGAAGTTTCTGGGTTCAATTCTGGCTTTACTGGCAGAGGGATACAGTGAGCGTCAGGTTGCTTCCATCCTGAAAATTTCAAAGACGGCGGTTCATAAGAACAAGGTCAAGCAACAGACATTGGGGACAACAAAGCTACAGACTGGCAGGGGGTGAAAACGACTTTCCACTGACCGAGATGACCGTCAACTAATTCGAATGTCACTCAACAACCGCAGGATGACATCAAGTGACCTACAAAAAGAATGGCAAACAGCAGCTGGGGTGAAGTGCCCGGCGCTGATGGTTCAAAACAGGCTCCTAGAGGTAGGGCTGAAATCGTGCAAAGCTAGAAAAAAGCCCTTCATCAATGAGAAGCAAAGAAGAGCCAGGCTGAAGTTTGCAAAAGACTATAAGGATTGGACCGTAGAGGAATGGAGTAAGGTCATCTTCTCTGACGAGTCAAATTTTCAGCTTTGCCCAACACCTGGTCATCTAATGGTTAGACGGAGACCTGGAGAGGCCTACAAGCCAGTGTCTCGCACCCACTGTGAAATTTGGTGGAGAATCGGTGATGATCTGTGAATGCTTCAGCAATGCTGGAATCAGGCAGATGTCTTTGTGAAGGACGCATGAATCAAGCCAAGTACAAGGTTATCCTGGAAGAACACCTGCTTCCTTCTGCTCTGTCAATGTTCCCCAACTCTGAGAATTGTTTTTTCCAGCAGGACAATGCTCCATGCCACATAGCCAGGTCAATCAAGGTGTGGACAGAGGACCACCAGATCAAGACCCTGCCATGGCCAGCTCAATCTCCAGACCTGAACCTCATTGAAAACCTCTGGAATTTGATCAAGAGGAAGATGGATGGCCACAAGCCATCAAACAAAGCCAAGCTACTTGAATTTTTGTGCCAGGAGTGGCATAAATTCACCAAACAGCAATGTGACAGACTGGTGGAGAGCATGCCAAGACGCATGACAGCTGTGATTAAAAATCAGGGTTATTCCACCAAATATTGATTTCTGAACTCTTCCTAAGTTAAAACATTATTATTTTGTTGTTGAAAAATGAATATGAATTTGTTTTCTGTGCATTAATTGAGGTCTGAAAACAATGCATCTTTTTTTGGTTATTTTGACCAGTTGTTATTTTCTACAAATAAATACTCTAAATGACAATATATTTATTTGGAATTTGGGAGTAATGATGTCAGTAGTTTATAGAATAAAACAAAACTGTTCATTTTACTCAAACACATACCTATGAATAGTAAAACCAGAGAAACTGATAATTTTGCAGTGGTCTCTTAATTTTTTCCAGAGCTGTATGTTGTTGCTTTATTTTATTATTTTCTGTCTAGCTATATTTTTGCTCATATAATCTTTATCTTAACTCTAACTACGTAGTTTGTTGGGTGCCATGTCATAAGAATTTCATTGCGCAGGATGACGCTGTGTTGTTCGGTACATTTGACAAATAAACCTTGAAACTCGTGTGAAATATTTATATTCCAAAAAAACATCTACAATGTTTATTCAGATGCCCAGACCTTTAATAGGCTCCATGACTGGGTTCAAAGCAATCCACTGAGTTGTATCCTTTTTGCATTTCTCCAGTTGATAGCCAATAATCGTGATTCCACCGTCATCTTTTGGAGGACTCCATTTCAGGTTGATGCATTTGTTGGACACATCAACGACTTTGGGTGCTCCAGGTGGATTGGCAAATACTAACACGATGATAAGATAAAATAATATGAAATGAAACAACAACAGCTGGTATCAATGTGCACAAATAGACTAATCTAATGTGCAAGGACACTTAATTACAATCTTAGATACTCATATAGTTAGTATACAGCTCTGGAAAAAATGAAGAGACCACTGCACCTTTTTCTTTCCTTTCCAAAAAAGTCGGAAAGGAAGGTTTTGAGTGAGGAACAGAAGGGTTAAAATTAAGAGACCACTGCAAATTGGACGCTTCTGTTCCTCACTCAAAACTTTCCTTTTCAACTTTTTTGGAAAGGAAAGAAAAAGGTGCAGTGGTCTCTTCATTTTTTCCAGAGCTGTATCTACGTTTTGTAATGTGGACCGAGAATTTGGCAAGCAATGCTTTTGTAGGGTGATTCTACTCACTCATTACACCAGCCATTGTTTTCTTTGTCTGCAGTGCATCACTGGTCCCCTCTGGGTTCACTGCGTAGATCTTGTAGATGTACAACTTGCCATGAACCACATTCCTGTCCTTGTAGGTGGTTTTGTCAGCTGTGACATCCCCAATCTTTTTCCAAATGGTCTGTCCCACCTGCTGGCGCTCAATAATGTAGTTTGTCACCAGACTTCCTCCATCATCTATAGGAGCGCCCCACTGCAGCTCGATCAAAGTGGAGGTGGTCTCCAAGATTTTCACCGGGCCTTCTGGTGGGCCAGGCTTGTCTGTCGGAGACATTGTGCAATTACCTCAAGCTTGTGACAGATGTATCTAGATTAATGTAATTTTGTCACCCCAGATACAGTATGTCCGCAGTGTACCATTTATATTTGTAAGTATATGGTTTTCTCACCAAGGACAATCAGTCGAGATGTGGTCTCAATAGTGCTGTATGGGTTTGTAAGTTGAATCTTAATCTGTCCAACATCAGAACGCAGACATTCCCGGAGCAACAGCCGGCTGTGGTTGGCCTCCTTCACCAACTTGACCCCTCCACCATCTATAAGCTCTTTGCCTTCTTTAAACCATTTCACCTTCAAGTTGTCCTGGGGTGTATAAGACATCTTCCAGGATGCATTCTGACTTGCTTTTACTGTCACAGGCTTAGAGAACTTGTGAAGGTCATCAGCATCAAAGTTAGCTATATCTAGGACATAAAAGACACAACTGCGTAATACTTCATTAATGTGCCAACAAAATTAATTTTAGAATAAGCTACAGGGTGATGTACAGCTGTAATACCTCCCACAGTGATCTTTGCCTCTGATTTAAAACCTTCTGCTTCAAAGTGATATCCCCCAGCGTCGTCATCTCTGCAGTTATGAATGATCAACTTGTGACTGGTTCCGTCTTTGACTATAGATAGCCCATCCATGGAGAATAGCTGATAAGACAAAGGCATAGTGTGGTCAAAATATTTGTGAATAAAAGTTACACTGACTCATTTCATACACTTATGTTAGGGTCTGAAATTTAGAACCAGGAGTCAAATGGTCACTATTATCTACTATGTCATTACCTTCTTTCCATCCTTGAACCAGGCACCATCAACCTCATGGCTTATATCACAAACCAGTTCTGCTTGCTTGCCACGGGTAGCAAAGAGATCTGACAGTCCACTGTTAATGTTGTTTTCTGAGGCACAGTATAAAAACAGTAAACAACATATGACTTGCATTGTGTGCTTAGCTACTATAGTGCAGTAATGAATTAAACAAATTAGTACGGTACTTGAAAGTACAGTATTTACACAGTACAGTAGCCTATTTAAAAAAAGTGAATCATTTTGAATAATTTTATTTGGATTTATTTACTATTTCTTTAGGCCGTAATTTTATTATAGTTATTATTAACAATTGGCATGTCCATACTTCGTATAATATGGCATAGACCTTTTTATAAATTATTGTGAATCCAATATTTTTATATTGTATGTGTTAAATTACTTAAAAGAGTTTAGACAAACAGACTCCTGTTAACTAATTGTAACGTTGAAACATGGTGGCAGGACACAAGCACAGGGAGAACGGAGGACATTTAATAAATGAACAAAACCAATTACAGAAAACTGGATAAATCGAACTAGGAATGACAGGAACAAAACACAGTAAAGAACAATACTACGTAAGGGTTGAAGGAACTGAAAAATGTAAATTCTATGTTTATTTACATATTCAATGATTCTTCATTACTTAGTGTAGCCATTTCTAATTATGTGCTTAATGTCCTTCCTTGCCTATACTCTGTGTGTTTGCTCATGTGCTTTTATCAGAAGGTAAACAAAGGCGTGGGAAGCATGGAGGCCTCCGAGCTAGGTTAGTGCTAGCCCCCTATCGGCCTTCACTACCTAGCCTTTTCCTCGCTAATGTACGGTCACTGGTGAACAAAATGGACGAAATACAACTGAGAATCATCGCACAAAAATGGATTATGGATTGCAGCATCACAATTTTCTCGGAAACGTGGCTTCACAACAACATACCCGACAATGTAATCAAGCTGGCGCGATGTCTTCAGATCTGATCGGACAGTAGAGGACTCCGGCAAAACCAGAGGAGGTGTGGTGTGCATTCATGTACACAAAACATGGTGTACATGCATTAACTTTACCGGGAGTGACTGCTCAACCAACCTGGAGTACCTAGGCTGGTCAACAAACTCCATGACCTGGGGATCAGCCCCTCTCTCTGCAATTGGACTTTGGACTTCCTAACCAACAGACCCCAGTCTGTCAGGTTAGACAACTTCACCTCCTCCACCCTGATCTGAACACTGATGTTCCATAAGGCTGTGTGCTGAGTCCCCTCCTGTACTCCCTCATCACCCACGACTGCGTTTCTGTACACAGTTCCTACACCACTGTCAAGTTTGCAGATGACACCACGGTGGTAGGCCTAATCAGTGACAATGACGAGTCAGCCTACAGGGGGGATGTCAAGTGCCTGGCGGCATGGTGCGCTGACAACAACCTGGCCCTCAATGCAAAGAAGACCAAGGAGCTTATTGTGGATTACAGGAAGTCAAAAGCCTACAGTCACGCCCCAGTTCACATCGATGGCACTGAGGAACGTGTCCAGCTTCAAATTCCTGGGTGTCCACATCCACATCTCTGCTGGACCCTCAACACCTTGGTCAAAAAGGCACAGCAGCGTACTTTTTGAGGAGGCTGAAGAAGGCCCGCTTGTCTTCCCAGATCCTCGTGAACTTCTACTGCTGCACAATCAAGAGCATTTTGACGAACTGTGCCACACTGTGGTTTGGCGGATGCTCCGTGGCCGACTGGAAGGCCCTACAACGGGTGGTGAAAACCTCACATCACATCACTGGTGCCCAACTCCCAGCCATCGTGGACCTTCAGCGCAAGGAGTGTCTGTGCAGGGTGCATGGCATCATCGGAGCCCCTTCACACCCATGCCACAAACTGTTTGCCCTCCTACCATCAGGCAGGCGGTACAGGTCTCTTCGTTCCCGCACCAGCAGGCTCAGTAACAGCTCCTTCCCATCTACTGCAACACTGCTGAACTCTGTGACCCATCCCATCGCTAACCATACCCACCCACCGCTTAGTACTGCCTCTCAGGGACCTTGTTGCACTACTCCCTTTTTACTACTTGTCCACCTCGGGAACCTCATTGATGCTATCCCTGCATTTCAGTTGCACATGCCACCTTGCACCTTCGATTTGCCTGCAATTCACATTTAGAATTGCCATCGTACTTGCTTTTCATTTTTCGGATGTTATATGCACGTCTACCTCGGAACCTCATTGCTGCTATCCCCGCATTTCAGTTATACAGACTACCTTACACCTCCAAATTGCTCGATTGCACAATCAGAATTGCCATTTGTACTTGCATTTGCCTCATCGCACAACTATTCATTCTCACTTGCACATAAATATTTTTACTACTTAAAATACATTTTCTGCCCTCCCATATTTGCCTTCATTGCTCATTTAGAATTGCCATTTTGCACTGTAAAAAATTACACAGCCAATCTATAGGTGACATGAATTGTCTGTAGGTGACATGAATAACTTATTGAAAAACTGATGCGAGTAATTAGAAAAAGACGAGGTCCAAAACGAATAGGCTATGTGAAATGCGTGTCTGCAGGTCTCTCCCTGTAGTGGTTGTAGTGGGGCTATCAAGTTGATTTTAACGCCAATGCATAGCTCTAGTGGTAAAGAATATTGTTGGTATTTCATTTAGTTACTAATTATTTAGCCTAATACATTTGTAGAATATTAATCCTCAGTAAAATAAGCAGAGAAAATTCAAAGAGACATGATGATGTGAATAACAGTTTCTCTTTCTCGCCTAATACAACCAGGAAAGGAACTAGACAAGCCTAGTTCAGCCAGCCTACAATTAAAATCCCCTCACCGGATTTGAACCTGGGTCTCCCATGTGAAAGGCACTGTCATTAACCACTACACTACACTACAGCCCTACCACTATTCTACACTATTAAGCATTGTGTTAAACTGACTAATGTGTCTTACTTATCTTACCTCGATCACAAGCATCTGTGAACTGTATGGCGTTTGCCACTGGCCATTTTCACAGCATATTAGCCAGTAATAGGCTTTACCAGTATCTACTAACTTACTGGAATTGTCATATGAATTGAGCAATTGCTAGCGAGACTGAACTTTACACTGCCAATGCTATTTACATTCATGGCATAACAACGTACTTTTTTCTTTCATTCGTAAATTACATTGATACAAAATGACTATCAATAAAGGTGACGATAAATTTTTCATCAAGTGAAAAGACAAGATAATCGTGTAATCTACCAGAAATAGTCGCAATACTGTATAACCGTAAACAGTTTTAATTTAGGCTTACCCTGAATGTTGTAGCCAGCTAAGTTTCTGTCTGTCCTGACCCTAAAAGCATGCCCGGGTGCGTACTTTGAAAATCCACAAGAAATAGTCGCAATATAACCGTAAACAGTTTTATTGCGGCCCACAATTAAAATTAATAAAAGTCATTGTTCTCACTAGATTTGAACTCAGGTCTTCCACGTGAGAGGCGCTGTCTTTAACCACTACGCCTCGGAACTACACGTTTCATCAGTCGCTAGACACCATTGAGCATTGTGTTACACTGACTAACGTGTCTTATTAACTTTCCCTCCACCACAAATAGCGTCTATGAACAATGGCTTTTGCCACTGGCTGTTTTAACAGCTTATTAGCCAGTAATATGCTTACTAGTATCTACTAACTTCCTAGGAATAGTCATGAGAATTGAGCAATTTCTAGCGAGATTGAAGATGAACTTTTCCATGCCAGAAACAGTCGCAATATACAGTGGGGCAAAAAAGTATTTAGTCAGCCACCAATTGTGCAAGTTCTCCCACTTAAAAAGATGAGAGAGGCCTGTAATTTTCATCATAGGTACACTTCAACTATGAGAGACAAAATGAGAAAAAAAATCCAGAGAATCACATTGTAGGATTTTTAATGAATTTATTGGTAAATTCCTCTGTAAAATAAATATTTGGTCACCTACAAACAAGCAAGATTTCTGGCTCTCACAGACCTATAACTTCTTCTTTAAGAGGCTTCTCTGTCCTCCACTCGTTACCTGTATTAATGGCACCTGTTTGAACTTGTTATCAGTATAAAAGACACCTGTCCACAACCTCAAACAGTCACACTCCAAACTCCACTATAGTCAAGACAAAAGAGCTGTCAAAGGGCACCAGAAACAAAATTGTAGATCTGCACCAGGCTGGGAAAACTGAATCTGCAATAGGTAAGCAGCTTGGTGTGAAGAAATCAACTGTGGGAGCAATTATAAGAAAATGGAAGACATACAATACCACTGATAATCTCCCTCGATCCGGGGCTCCACGCAAGATCTCACCCCGTGGGGTCAAAATGATCACAAGAACAGTGAGCAAAAATCCCAGAACCACACGGGGGGACCTAGTGAATGACCTGCAGAGAGCTGGGACCAAAGTAACAAAGGCTACCATCAGTAACACACTACACCGCCAGGGACTCAAATCCTGCAGTGCCAGACGTGTCACCCTGCTTAAGCCAGTACATGTCCAGGCCCGTCTGAGGTTTGCTAGAGAGCATTTGGATGATCCAGAAGAGGATTGGGAGAATGTCATATGGTCAGATGAAACCAAAATATAACTTTTTGGTAAAAACTCAACTCGTCGTGTTTGGAGGAGAAAGAATGCTGAGTTGCATCCAAAGAACACCATACCTACTGTGAAGCATGGGGGAGGAAACATCATGCTTTGGGGCTGTTTTTCTGCAAAGGGACCAGGACAACTGATCCGTGTAAAGGAAAGAATGAATGGGGCCATGTATCGTGAGATTTTGAGTGAAAACCTCCTTCCATCAGCAAGGGCATTGAAGATGAAACGTGGCTGGGTCTTTCAGCATGACAATGATCCCAAACACACCGCCAGGGCAACGAAGGAGTGGCTTCGTAAAAAGCATTTCAAGGTCCTGGAGTGGCCTAGCCAGTAACCAGATCTCAACCCCATAGAAAATCTTTGGAGGGAGTTGAAAGTCCGTGTTGCCCAGCGACAGCCCCAAAACATCATTGCTCTAGAGGAGATCTGCATGGAGGAATGGGCCAAAATACCAGCAACAGTGTGTGAAAACCTTGTGAAGACTTACAGAAAACGTTTGACCTCAGTCATTGCCAACAAAGGGTATATAACAAAGTATTGAGATGAACTTTTGTTATTGACCAAATACTTATATTCCACCATAATTTACCAATAAATTCATTAAAAATCCTAAAATGTGATTTTCTGGAATTTTTTTTCTCATTTTGTCTCTCATAGTTGAAGTGTACCTATGATGAAAACTACAGGCCTCTCTCATCTTTTTAAGTGGGAGAACTTGCACAATTGGTGGCTGACTAAATACTTTTTTGCCCCACTGTAACTGTAAACTGTTTTATTCCAGGCTTACTATAATGCAGATACTGAAGGTTTCGTCTATATGGAATGATTCATAATGCATACTTTGTTTTGACTGTGAGGAGATACGAACACGGGACCTATAGTTTGCAGGTCTGCTTCTCTAACCACTACGCTATTTAACAAGGGGTGCTCACTCACTTACTCAGTAAGAGACATTCATGAACAATATCCTTGGTATTTCGTTTTGTGAATAATTATTTAGCATAATACAGTTGTAGATTTACATTTTAGATTTACATTTGATGAATTAGCCTACATAATAAGCTGAATCTCCTATTGAAAAGCGGTAATGTGTGAGAAGTAGCCTATATCATTTGTATTAAGTTTCAATAATAGCCTAATTATGTTTTTGAATGGTCGTGGAAATCTTATTTAATTTGTAAGTCATTCATCCGGGAGTCTCACGTATTCATCCATTGACGTCATGCATTCAGTGAGGGGTGATTAGCGCCTGGGTACCATTTGGGCTATTGGCGGATTAAGTCAGAAAACGGGGGAAAAAAAACAGGTAAATAGTCTCTAAATAGTTTTCTGTTTAGAATTCTAACAATGGAACAATGTAATATACACCTATTTATGAAGAGTCATGGTGTAGCTTTCAAAATGGCAGTTTTTTTTTAATTACAAACTTACAAAACAGTTTTATTTGAATTCAAAATGGCATTTGGCGGTTCTAGTGTTAATACTTGTACATTTCCTGACCTCTTCTATTTGCACTTCTGGTTAGATGCTAACTGCATTTTGTTGAACTGTCCTCGTACTCTTCACTGAAAATAAAGTTGAATCTAATAAAAAAAATCTAATCTTATGGGTTACAAATGTTTATCTCTGGTCTGACTACAGGACCTAAGGTCATGCCTTATTCATCCTATCTTAACCGATGAGTAGATCATTCTGTTTTACAATATGGTGTCAGGAAGCATACTGTAGATTGGAATGTGTCCCTAGTCAAGATATCTCAACTATTTCTTTATCCCAGGGTCCCACAGACCTTTGCAACAATACTAAATTGTCTTTCATAGGTGCGGTGTCAAAGCTGTTTAAAAATGATGGTCTAGAATGTGATCCCAGCTTGGAAGCATTCACTGACATGAAGTACCAGCAGTTTTTAGTTGGACGTTACCGTATCGCAACAGTTCTATAATTCTTCAACAGGTCTTCTTCCTTTAAATACAACCCATATTAGCCAGGCAAAGGACAAGAGAATAAGCTAGCCAAACACTGCCACCCCACAAAGACAATGCCATAATTATAGGATAGGAAGTGTTGTTTACTTTCTTACGTGCAGCAACATTATAACAACTCTGGGAAAGTGATTCTTGGCAGGCAGGTTAGAAAGAAATGCTAACGTTAGCAAGCCAGCTACTATTTCTATGTATGTCATAAAGGCCAACAAATGTTTAAGGTGCATGACAAAAACTTACTTTTCTTAAGCCTCGTGAATTCAGTGCAAGACTCAGCGTCTTCACTCAGTGTTTGTGTTCTCTGAATATGTTCTTCTAGACAATACAGGAAGCAAAATGTACCACTGTAGGCTTTTAAACATATTTACTGATATTTTTGGCAGCAAATGTTGACAAGCTTAATACCTTTATTGGTCTTACATCATATTTAATAGCAGTAAAACAATCTAGAAAAAAAACCAAAAGCTACTAGCACATACATTTTCATTAGGCTGATTAAAAAGTATTTTTCCCACATTGTGTAGCCGTATGCACTGAGAAAATGATATAGAAAGCCTTACCTTTACCCTCAAGAATTGGGTGGAGTGGAGAATTTCCAACTCCCTTTCTAGCTCCTGTAACTGCTGTTGTCACTCCTGCTGTTGACACTTCTCCACCCGAAATGTCCTTTTCTGCTTGGACACATTTGGTTGTGTTCAGGTCATGCTCGTCCTGCTGATTACCTGAATTCTCTGCAGTTATCGTAGCTAAATCTGCAGCTATTGTAGCCAATCCTTCTCCACCAACTATGGTTGATTTCCTGTCCTTTTTCCCAAGTGTGTTTTGGTAATCCTCGGCTGAGTTAACAGACACATGTAAAGAGGGTTTTGAGTTCAAGTTTAAGGCTTCATGCTAGCTACCGTATGATGATAAAGTATTGACCTAGAAAAGCTGTATCACAAAGCTGTCCCACCTTCCACAACAAGACAAGCACTGCAGGAGGCAATGCTAGCCATGGCAGTGTACACTCCACTGTCGACTTGCTCACAATTCTTCACCTTCAAATTGTGAATGAGGTGGTCTTCAGATATTGTGATATCAAACTTGTCCCCTTGTTCAAGAGGGACATTGTTTCCAGTCCACAAAATCTTTGGAAATGCCTGCGACATGACACACTCAAAGATGGCATCCTCTGTCTCCTTAGCCTTCACCTCCTGAATCTTCACAATGAATTCTACAGGTATAACTGAAGAGGGAAAGAGAGTACGATAGTGCAAACATTAATTTCAACAATACAGTTTGAATATACAGTATACTTGGCTGTATAGGTAGTAAAACATGATAAATTATTGCTCTTAAAATCAGTTGAGAAACATGTGGCATCCTCAACGTCCACCTGGTACAATCCAGCAGTATACTCTATAGGTATATACCTATACAGCCAGTATAGTATATACCTATACAGCCAGTATACTCTGGCTGTATAGGTAGTAAAACATGATAAATTCTTACTCTTAAAATCAGTTGAGAAACATGTTGCATCCTCAACGTCCACCTGGTACAATCCAGCGTCATCTGGAATCAGGTCATTGATGCTAAATTTATACTTTTTGCCAATTTTTTTAAGGTTGTGCTTTCCACTGCCGTCGTCACTGTAGGCAACATTGATCCCATCCTTTTGGCCAGAAAAGTCAAAGACATTAATCACTACATATGTACAGACAGCTGACAAATTAGAGGAAAAACCAATGTGAAGTGTGTCAAGGTGTTGGGCCATCACAAGCCGCCAGAACAGCTTTAATGCACCTTGGTATAGATTCTATGAGACTCTGGAACTCTACTGGGGGAGATATTCCCTCATTTTGTCTTTTGATGTTGGTGAAAATACTTTCTTACACGTTGGTCCAAGATGTCCTATAGGTGTTCAATTGGGTTGAGATCTGGTGACTAGGAAGGCCATAGCATATGATTCACATCACTGTCATACTCCGTGACCTTCATGACCTGTGGATGGGGACACTGTCTTCCTGGAAGAGGCCCAATAATAAACTATCATCATGCCATCTTGGGCCTGCTCAGCATTTGTATCCGTGCTACAGACCATGATTGGATGTTAATTGCTCAATTGTATTATGCAGTACGCCAGCATTATTTGCTGTACTACTTTTTTAATTCTCCCGTCTGTATATATGCATACTTTATTTTCAAATAGCTTATTACCGTGTTTCACGTAGGACTAGTACTAAAAGTATCATACATCACAATAATTCTAGCATCCAAACAGTGCACTATGCAACCACAATTCGATGAATGGAGAGAAACATTTGATACAAAAAAACTCTAATGACATTTCAGTGGTGGCCCGGGCCATTACGAAGCGATGTGCCTCATGTAATTGGCCCCATTCTTGGATTCCATTTCATTTGGCAGCTATAGCAATGACATTCTTGGGATTTCTTTAGGTAAGTTACATTTGCAGCGCAAAATTATTCTACCACATCTGTCTCAATAACAGGAATTCCATTGACTTCTAATAAAATAATCCTAAATTGGTGCAGTGACCACATCAGGTGACAACAACAGGTCGAGAAATAAAACAAGATGGGAGCTGTTAAATCAGTATCAAACATTACCACATCAACAATGCGTAATGTTAAATAGATTAACAGTACAAGCTTGCTCATACCCAAGTAGGACACAGTTTACACAGTCTGTCATTCAAATTCATATCACCTTGTAAAGGAGAACCTGACTTTCGGGATCCTTGAGTTCCATGTCCAGTTCAAACTCGGCTGAGCCATCTGTTTTCACCTCAATCTGTTTCAGATTTTCTAGTTTTTCAACAACCTAAACAAATTAAGGAAAGGATTAAAACATTTTTACTTACACATTTTTTTTTGTATAATCTCTAAATTGCACACTGGCTTATTACACACAGTGTATGGACAGAATGGTAAATTCAGTGCTTTATTGTATCCTCACACATACCTTCGCCTGCTCCTCCTCTCTCTCTTTCTTCTTTAGGTTTAGCTGCTTTAGCATCCAGCGGAAGTCGTTGACTCCATACTCCATACAGACCTTCTCATAGTCCGTCCTAGGTGAGCTCAGCAACACTTCCCAGAACTTGGGATCAATCTTTCCTTCCTCCTTCTTTAGTTGTGGTTTAGTTTGTACAACACTAAATGGGGAAAGGAAGTGTAAAGCTATGGGTGGTTACCCAAGATAATCTATTTGTCATCAGTTGTATCAAAAAATATATAATTTTAATCAATCAATGGTTTCCAAAACGGTATTTCTCCAAAATCGGATAGTACATTATTTGTTAATAACAGTCATTTACTTCTTCTTAAGCATTTTTCTGTAATCTTCTGGGGCCGCCTTATTTAAACCTAGAAGAGATTAAAAATGAAAATGAATAATCAGATGAATATTTGTTATTGAATCTTCATGCACCAAGGCATTATCTAATAGTACTTCATAGAACTATTTTCCCACCTGTTTTCTTCTTGAATCCAACTGAAAATATATTTTTTTTTAAAAATGTAAATTAGTATTGGCATTAGAAAATGTGTTTCAGCAAGTGAACACAGTTCAATTTCAATGATTCATCCTGGTGGCCCAAATCAATTAGTTTCTCACCCTCAATAACATTCAATTTGGCTGTGCAGACAGCTTTTCCAAATTCATTGGTGGCAAAACATTTGTAGGTGTCAGCTTGTTCTGCTGTTACATTGGGTATCTGATGAAATAACAACATTACAGTGAGACTTAACTCTACACTGAACACCACAGCAGTGTAAAGTGATTTAAGAGAAATATGTAATAACTTGGCTTTATCATGCGTAGGCATAGTATCCATGCGCCATCATTTTTTGATTATATGAAAAAGTAAATAGATGTTGATATTTCAAGGGTTGCAATTAGTTGGACATTCCATTATTATGCTGTTATTACTTACCTCAATAATGTATTCATCCAT
>JACXGI010008748.1:0-24442 GCA_016801175.1 Esox masquinongy
CACACACACACACACACACACACACACACACACACACACACACACACACACACACACACACACACACACAATTGGAAATCTTCAGCCTGTATAACCTTGAATAATGAAATTAAATTTTTTTGTGAAATAAATGGCTTTTGCTAAAGAGAATAGGATAGTTATAAAAATTTTTTAAATTTAAAACAAGTAAATCAATGATATCGCAACTGCCAACCTGAAAAGAAAATTGAGTTGACATGGCAAAAATGGAAAAATATTGAGCCATGTGCATTGGTAAAATATTCTAATAACTGACGACAGATGATTGGTTCAGAGAAAGGATATGAAGAACAAGAGGAATGAATGAGCTTACCGATGGTTCAGGTTGGGTAATTCTATTAGGCACCTCTGAATTGGGTTTCAGTTTGGTATCCTCTGACGCTCGGGCCTAAACACACAAAAACACACCCTCAGGATGTCATAATGTCATAATGGTTACATTGCAGAGCAAGGGGAACCAAACCATGAAGAGACATACCTTTTTGTCACCTTTTGGTGGAACTTTGGTTCTCTCCTCCCCCTCTTTGTGTCTAGGCTCTCTCTCTGTGTCTCTTTCTCCCTTGTCCCGCCGTTTATCCTTGTCTCTCCCCTTCTCCCGGTCCTTCTCCCTGTCTCTCCCCTTCTCCCTGTCTCTCCCCTTCTCCCTGTCTTTCTCCCTCTCCCTGTCTTTCTCCCTCTCCCTGTCTTTCTCCCTCTCCCGGTCCCGGCTCTTGTCTTTGTTGCGGTCTTTGGTAGGGTCTCGTTCGCGGCCCTTCTCTGTCCGATCTCCCTGGCGGTGACGCTCCTTATCGCTCCTCCTGGGCAGGTCCAGGTCCTTTTGCTCCTGGCCTTCGCTTTGTTCCCGTATCTCCTTCCTCTCCTAGAGAGACCCGAGCACAAACAAGCACAGAAGACAAATACAGAAACTGTTCAATGATATGACTCAAGCTGTAACTGTCAGCAGTGCATCCCTGTAACTAGTCCAGTGGTGGTTAGAAGTTAAAAAGAAAAACATGACTTATGTCGCCTTTGTAAAGATTTCAGACCCCTTCAGTTTCTCCACAATTTATTGTGTTAAACTTAATTTAAATGTTGTTTAGAATTGCAACAACACTGCTTTAAAATCACAAATATTTGTCACCTCTATGGAGGAATTAGTGCAATTTCAAGAAATTGCCTTAAACATTATTAAGAAAAATACATCTTAAATTCTGTGGGGTGACAGGCCAATATCCTGACCACATCGACCACCTAAGACTCTTTTTGACTTAGAAAACTCCCTGGGGACATTTCCATTTGGTATTCAGGTGTAATAATTGTATTTTGGTCACATCAGACCAAATCATCTATATCCTCTCCTACAGGCTAAAGTACCTTGCCTTTAAGTCAGGGGCGGCTTCCATGTAGCCACTCTAGCATTAAAGCCTAATTGACAGTGTTGCAGAAATGGCTGTCCTTCTGGCAGGTTCCATCTCTGCAGGGAAGCTCTAAAGCGCTGTTAAAGAGGGTGTTGGGTTCTTGGTCACCTCCCAGACCAAAGCCCTTTTTGCCCAGTTACATAGTTGATGGTCAGCTATAGGAAGAGTCTTCGTGTTTCCAAACTTCCATTGCATAATAATGGTGCCCACGGTGCTCCTGTGATTTTTTTAAATCATTCCCCTGATCTACGCCTCGACACAAAATCTATGGCGAGTTCCCTTTGACTTTATTGCTTGATTTTTGCTCTGACGCGCACTATGCAGGGGTGTAGGCATACTCCAATCAAGCTCTAGAGACATATCAAGGACGATAAAAGGACACAGGATGCATCGGAGCTCAATTTGGAGTGTCACGGCAAAGGGTCTGAATACTTATGTACATGAGATGTTTTCCTTTTTCATTTTCTATAAATGTTCTCGCTTTGTCATTATGGGGTAGTGAGTGTGGATTGATGGCAAAAATCAATACATCAATCAATTTTAAATTAAGTCTTTAACAGAACAAAATGTGGAGAAAGTGCAGGGGTCTGAATACTTTCCAAAGGCACTTACTGCAACAATAACATGTTTGGCTTTTCTATCTCTGGCATTTCACATTCATGGAATTCTAAAAGTGAATACATCGTATCCACTCTGAGTTCTACATCTATGGTCGCACCTCTCGGTCTCCGTGGCGCTCGTGTCCTTCCCTGTTTTCTTTGTCCTGGGACCGGGAGGTGCTGGCCTTGCCCTTGGGATCGAGCTTGTCACCAGCCAGGACACGCTTCACCGCCTCCTCACTGGACAGCTTGGGTGACATGACACAGGGGACAAGTTTGTCAACAAAACCTGTGATTGGGGGTTTTCTTCTCACAAAGAGAAATTCCCCAGAGGACTGTACACTAATAGCATATATTAAACTTTTACCTGAACTAATTAAGCACAACTAACAAATACAAAAAAATATGTTTTAAAGAAAAACTATCCAGCTAACATTTTATTAGTCTCTGAAAACCAGATCTGGAGGAGGCGTCGTTGAGCTCCTCTGAGCACAAAGCCTTTTTATTCACACTGGCTGTCTTCAGGGTCCAATTAAAATGTACTAGGCTGTATTTCATCCCTTCAGGCTTCACCCAGAGGCATCGTTAGTGTTTGGCATGAGCTTTTCCGGAGCATTCCGTGTGTGTTGAAGGCTGACATTTTTTTAGGGTGCATTTGAAACATCAACTGAACTTAACTATGCTCATAATAATTGCAGGAGCTACCTTGGAACATTTCTTTGAGTCTGGGGATCATATATAATGTATTTTGGTGCAATGCTGGATGGCGGACCGAAAAGTTTGCTACTTGTACAAGAATATGGTGTGTGTGTTTCTGCGGTGCCGCTGTGCACTCCTGTTTGTGCATAGCTTAGGTGTGTCATTCCACACAGCCTGACCTTGTTGAGGCAGCACTTGGCGATGGCCTGCAGCAGCTCATTGGTCTTCTCAGGCTCGTGGCCGGCCACTATGCGAGCTGGCTTGGCCGACAGGGGTTCGCCGCTAACTAGCATCACCACATCCAGGGCCTTCTGCAGGAATGCGATCTTAGCGTCCTTATCCTGGTGGAGGGAGAGAGACTTTGAGAACATAACAGGTTTTTTGCCATAGAAAATCTCAGGAAGGTCACCTAAAGGTGAGGGGGACTCAGTCTGTCTAAGCCAGGAACAAATAAAGCATTCAGCCTATACAAGTTAGCATTAGTCTACACAGTACAATTTATAAAGTATAGGTTAAATAGCTCTTAATAATCAAAAACAACTCCAATGAGATGCCCCTAACATGTAGTAGACTGCTTGTGTATTCCATCATTATCATCATTATTATAGTAAATGGAAATTCTTCACACCAAAGCTGCCAAGCCTACTCTAGGGAGTTTATAGGCTTGGAGTCACCAACAGCGCAGTGTAAAAGGTTTTCAATACCTGCTGCTGGCAATGGTTAAGTGCTTGAATGAATAATGTGCTACAGAGCCTGCTAGCTAGCCGTCCACTACAGCTCAATGTATACTTTCTACTCAAACATCAAATCATAGCCAGGGCTCCAGTCTGCAACCAAAGTACAGTGGTAAAGTCTGGTTATTTTACTATCAATGTAGTCTTTTTGACATACCGTAGGGGTCAGCTACTTCCTTGGATAGACAATGACAGTTTAACTGTTTGTTTTGTTATGAAAATCCATTCCATATTTGTATAGGATAGCTACTACTCTGAATTAGTATATTGCACAACATCAGCTTTGGAATTAAAAACATTTCAGTTATGCCTGTCATGGAGTTATGTTCGATTATGGAGAAATATGTAGAATTTCAATAAATGGTCTTAAATTCAGCAGGGCGACACTGTCACACACCTGGGCCCCACCACCACCTAAGCCTCATTTTGATCCAGAACCTCCCTGAACTCCTTAAAGACTGTCCAGTTTCAAGGTTTTTTTTAATCCCCACTGTGGGATAGCATAACTAAACCCTGGTGACTCTTCTTCAATCGTTTTTCTCAAGTGTGAGTCCACGCAGACATTGTGTGTGAAACTCATCACAACTGTTGTTGCAATGTAACAAGCCAGTGCCTCATCTGGGATCCATTTCTAGAAAACCCAGTTATTCAATGCCGATAATGGTGAGACCACACCCTCAGATGACCCTAACCAGACATTTTAAAAGTAACCTGGAATTAGTGATAGCAGGAAAATGCTCTGTTTTCACAGCTCAGTCCCAGAGGTCTCCAGCCCAGGCCCTTTTTTCAGAACACAGCTGACATTAAAGGCCTAGCAGAAGGAATAGTGGATGGCCCAGAGCCAATAGTATCCCTTTCAGGTGTTGCCAGTCATTACACATGCTACCGTCACTAGCGCTCTCCACAGGGCTCAGGTGTGAACGCTTAGGTGCGTTCTTACCCTCATTTTGTTCCCTTTCCTGGTCCCCATTCTCCTCTTCCCCCACCTCCGTTCTCATGCCAGCCTCCTACTGACAAGAATGGCGCCTGATGATTGCATACATGTCAGTACGTATAGTACTTTATACTGTATGTTTCAGTGGGGGAGATGGAGATGAGTCATCTGGAAGCTCACTGACTGTAAGTCTTCATGGATAAGACTGGTGTTACCCCTGAGGCCACTGTGGTACTGAATTTAAAGCCATACAGCCTAGCTACACGGGTCTGTCTTGAGTTACACACTGAACTCTCTACAACTCTCTACACACTGAAGTCTTCTCATGGCTGGATGTTTCCACACCCATGCACGGTGCTGAAGTGACGCATGCAGTCCAAAGAGAAAAATGTTCTAATAATTATTATTTTTTTTAATCAGGAGAACACATTCACGACGATCTTCGACTACTCATCCATACAGAATCTTTTCAGATCCTTGAAAAGTTTGGTCATTTTTTTGACACTTAATTTCTGGGAAAATACATTTATACTTTAGGAATATTTAATTTTGTTTGATTACCAAAATCATTAATGAAGTACAGTACATTCCACATTAAATTTACAATATACTTTCTTATCAGTGTTTAATTTACACAGGCTGATTTGCTCATCTTTATCAAGTGTGCTAATAATTTGAGGTAACTGTATCCATTAGCTAATAACAAAAGTGTTGCAGACAGTAACTCAGTGGATTTTCCACACCGGGACAATGCAACATTTAACAAAGTGATCAGATGGAGGACACATCTTACCTTTACATTGTCTGACTTCATCTCGGTCTCTGCATAGAGTCCCTTCATAAAGCCAGTGGTTCGGATCACCTGTAGCAGAGATGATACATTCAAGCAATTGACTTCAGGGTTGATGGACTGCCTGGGGCAAGTCAACAGAGTACCCTGGCGAGTTCAGACTACTCTGAGGTTGCCAGGCGTTTTACATTTTAATTTATCCATGAATTCCAGCAGGCCTAGTCTCAAACGGATCTTCTGGGTTCAGCCCCATTGTTTGGGTCAAGGATGGCATTTATGCTTGTTGAGGTTGCCTCACTTGTCAGGTGATTATTAAAGACTTATTTCAGTGATGATCTTTCAAGATCATCAATATAACATTTGCTTCCATCTGAAAATGCTGGGTGACAAGACTAAGCAAGACTGACAAAATGATTCCTGCCCCACTGAAACGGGCAGAGCAGTAAAAGAGCAGTGAATCCCCCACCCTAAACAACCTGCTTCACAACTTAACTTTATTTTTACTGTGAATGCAGCTGACATGCCTGAGAAATGGTGAGGACAGTTTTAGCCAAAGTGAGATAACTTTTAAGAACAAGCTATAAGTGTAGACTACATCTGGGATTACAGGTTCTTGGCTGATCATTTTTCAATCGTGTATATCTATGTGTACATCTAAACAGAAATATTTATTACGCATATAAAGAAATGTCACTGCAGAGTTAAATATATTTGAGCTAATAAAATTAGAAGAAAACATTTTATAGGTGCATTGGTGCGCTGAAATTAAAAATCCAGATCGCACAGCCAAATATTTAGGAGCAAACAGTGCAAAAGTGTTCGAGCTCCTCACAACATTTGGGCAGTTAATGTTTATTTGCTAATAAAAATGCTGTATCATTAGAATAGAAATATATATGAATACAATAAAAAGCAACAAAAACTGCTTGGGATGTCCCAAAGGTAACTGATATCTTCTGAGATGGCCATAACAAATGTCCTAAAGAAATGTTAAGAAACAGGGCAATTTGACGACAGATGAACAAATCTTAATGCATCTGATGTTCAATACTTAAAGGTCACTTCTTTGAGGGGCAAAAGGAAATCCAGTCAAGCGCTAGCATAACATCTGGCAGTCAACAGGAACCAAAGTACAGACTTTGAAGATGTCTGTACCATGAAGATAAGCCTTGGGAGAAATGGCCCTCTGATTGACTGGCAAAAATGTATTCCTAGGATTAAAACACAGCATCAAATTGGCCACACCACAGCCCCATTCTCAACATAATTAATGCTGTGTGGGACCACGGGGAAAAGGCAGCCAAAGTCAAAAGAAGAGTTATGGTAAACCCTGCAAGAATTTTTGAAGATTTTACAGCAGAAATAACAGGTTACAGGATAAAATGCAAAAGTGCAGGAATTATTTTTAGGTTAGGTAAGGTTCTTAAAACACTCATAGCCTTTTTAAAAAAGGAACACATTTTTTTGAGGCAAATAAGGGAACATGGCAAGGTTTGGGTAGATTAGATGGTCAGCAAACAATCAGTTCTCATAGTCAAACGTGTTGGATGTTGGGGAAACTGGCAAAAGTAAAGACCTGAATGACTTTGACAGAGGCCAAATTGAAATGGCCAGACAAATAGGTCAGCGCATCTCTGAAACGGCAAGGCTTGTGGGGTGCTTCTGGTCAGCAGTGGTGAGTACCAACAGTGGAGGAGGGACAAACCAAAAACCGGCGACAGGGTGTTGGGCACCCAAGGCCCATCAATGCACGAGGGCAACGAATGCTATCCTGTGTAGTCCGAACCGACAGAAGGTTTACTGTGACCCAATTGACCGAAATTTTTTATGATGGTTACAGAAGCAATGTGTCACCACACACAGTGGATCGGATCCTGTTATGTAGCCTTGTTGGAACTGGAACTTGGAGCAGTGGAAGAAGGTTGCCTGGCCCGTTGAGTCTCGTTTTCTTTTGCATCATGTGGACGGCCGTGTACAGTGTGTGCCGTTTACCTGGGGAAGTGGTGGCAACAGGATTCACTGTGGGAAGAGTGCCACCTACCTAAACATCATTGCAGACAAGGTACACCCCTTCACTACCTAAACATCGTTGCAGACAAGGCAACGGTATTCCCTGATGGCAATGGCCTCTTTGAGCAGGATAATGCTCCCTGCCACACTGCACACATTGTTCAGGAATGGTTTAAGGAACATGATGAAGAGTTCAAGGTTTTGCCCTGGCCTCCAAATTCCCCAGATCTCAATCCGATTGAGCATCTGTGGGATATCCGATCCAATGCGGCTTCACCTCACAACTTACAGGACTAGAAGGATCTTTGTGCCAGATACCACAAGACACATTCAGGGGTCTTGTAGAGTCTATGCCTCAACAGGTGGGTGCTGTTTTGGCAGTACGCGGAGGACAAACAGCATATTCGGCAGGTGGTCATAAGTTTTTGGCTCATCAATGAACAGTTTTTTTTTTTTTAACAATTAAAAACTTTCAGCTCAGATAATGGATTTCAACCATTTTCTCAGATGTTCAAAAGTCTTGAGTCCAGTACTGTAGGTAAGTAAAATTGGTGGTGTACTCTAGAGCTGTCAGATTTGATCTGATCAGGGAAACTCCTTCCTGCTTACTCCACATTGACCTATAAATTGTGGAAACGTTGAAAAAGATCACTGTACATTTCAAACAATTTCCTAATGAGCAAATTAGGCAGCAAGACTGGGTGGTTCAAATGATCAGTTGTGCATATGCGCCTATGACAGACAGGAGTGACATATTTTTGGGAGAGCCAGAAATAAAATACAAACGTTCAACAAGCTGGTATCTTCTATTAAATTAAATTTGAGTCACTTCTAAAAACACTTGAATAATCCATAGAATGGAGTTATGTATGCCAACACACTTATCATCAAATATGTATGAGCATACATTGAAAGGTGAGACAAACTGGAGGAGGAGAGATAACAACACCATACATTTAATAGAGTTAAAAAGTGTAGCCATCACTGCCACTTGTGGGAACAGACAGCAGTGGCAAATACAGTAGAAACAGAATGACAAGTCCGTAGGGTGGTTTAGAGAGTGTGTTGCGTTTCCAGATGATGTAGTTGTGATCTGCTCTGCCTAGATAATCTTTCCTGATATAGCCTGTGGCACAGACCCAGCCACCGGCCAAACCCTTTACCGTGACAGCTATGATCGATGGCGTCCTTTTAATCTATAACATGGACGCATATAGCTGACAATCAAAGAACAAACTTCCTTCTGTGCAATTCATGCCTTCATTATGCCATTTTGGTTAGGGTAGAATGCCCAAATCAACAAGCAATCCAACTGCATTTTCAATTTATTGTTGTCATCTAGAATAGAAGGTTTCATGTGAAAAAGCACTGCAACACAGCACTTCTCTTGTGACAAAAATAATGTATGTAGCTAGCCAAACACTACAGCTAGTTATACTGAACAGGTAGCAAACGTTTTGAAGAATATGTTCAACAGATTAATGAATTCATTACATAGCTTACTAGGAAACGTGAACTAGCTTTTTGTGTCATATTTGTTTAACATAGAAATGCAGAGAATGTCCACTGAAAATGAGTTCCTTTGTCCAGGGCTTGGTTTTGTTTGGTAAACCAAGCATACAGAGCGCTTAGCAACAAAAATCAACGCGGGCTTGTTAGCTATTTAACGTTCTTGTGCTGTAGTTAGCCAACTAAACCTTATGACTAACCTGGGCAACATTTTAACGCGTTAATCGAGTACTGTAACGTTAGAATCATAACCAGAATTGTACTGTACTTAGAGTACTGTAATGCTGCTAGTGGGAGTCAACATTATGCTGCAACAGAATACCCCAAAACCCCGTAGTTTACATTCAATGGGTGGTGAGCATGATGGACTATTATGGCTTGTGAGTATATCGTATTATAATATTAATTTATAGTTGTACGTACACTTCCAGTACAGTATCTACTGTAGCTAGCTAGATACAGAAGAACTGACTGCACTCACTCAGTAGATATCAACTACTTATACCAAAACCAAACTACCAAACACAACGTTAGTTAGCCAGATAAGCAGAAATCCAAATATCTTTTTCTAGTTTTACTTAACATTTAGTGCCTTCGTAGCTAGTATCCAATACTAGCTTGATGGCGAACATTAGCTTATAGTGTTAGGTAGCTAGTTAGCCTAGTAGCTACTCACCTCACTGAATATGTCGTGCAGGTACCGAAACGGCGGTTTGCTGAGCAGTTTTTCAGTAAGTGGTGGTTTCTTTATTACTTTCCCCAAAGTATCTTGGGTCTTTTTGGCCACTAACCCGTTCATGGCAGCTGTTGAAATTAAAAATTCCTTGAAGGTATAAATAAAACACGAAAAATAGCTAAATGACTGCTTTCTATCAGCCCTCTCGTCGCTATGTCAATAGCTTCCAATCCCACAATGCACCATTAATCTGAAACGCGCGTGCGCTAATTGTTGATGGTTGTCAAGCACAGTTGCTGACCTAAGCAACAACTTACAATGAATGTAATTAAACCGTTTTTTAAGTTATAAAACTTATCATATATCTTAAAAAAATATACATAATATCGTCTCTAAATAGATATTCTGATCAACAATAGGTTCTGGTTTTACAAATGCAAATGGCATTGCATAAATTCATCAAAAAATGACCATCTGTATGTGTGTGCAGGTTAAACTTAACTTCCATTTGTTTGCTGTGCAACAACAGAATGTACAATAGGGACTACATTTAAAATTATATCCAGTCATTTATATAGGCCTAATGCATGTCCTTTACAAAATCCAAAATCTTTCCAACGTGGGGAACACCTTGAATAAAATGTAGTTTACTGCATATCCAAACCTCTACCTCTATGTGTGTGTGTCGCACAATCAACGTCTGTGTATACATGCGGGGAGCCAAAGTCTCCACAAAGATAGTAAAACCTGAAAAAGTGGTTCTCATTAGGAAAAAATAGATATCCAGCTGAGGTTTAGGTAAAACATACCATTGGGCAGAGGGTTTGGGGTTATTTTTAGGTATTGGGTTAGGAGTTAATTTTAGGCTTAGATTTATGGGTTTAAGTTAGATAAAGTAGTTAGATAAAGTAGTTTTCATCTCCAAAAGTGCTCACAAGTATAGTATAAATAATGTGTGTCTGTGTGTGTGTGTGTGTGTGTGTGTAAAACACCCTGTATGCCAACCCCATACCTGTTTGGTGAGTTCTGCTGTCTATAAAAATGCCTGCAAATCAAAATCAAGTTACAGCCAGCTTGGACGTAGGCAACAGACAGATTCTTTTCATACACCTGCACAATGGGTAAGATATCTTTTATGGAAAATTATTCATAAGTTTATTAAAAAAACCTTTATTTGTTTATACATGTATTAATTGAAATACAATAATATTTACTTGATGCATTCTTTTTATAAACTGTGTAGCCTACATCTCTGTTGGTTTAAACATAACATTAAATCCTTGATTTTGTATGGCCAAAGAAGAAACAAATTATCTAAATTAATTATCTGTGAAAATGTTTAAATGCCATAAAACTACTGGTACAGTGATTTATTTTTATTTGTTAAGACTGTAGTACATAATCTATGGTGCACTGCGGTATTCAAGGAAATTGGATACACTTTACCAAACAGGATTGACCTGTTGAAATAGGCATTCTGTATCGTAATACCTAGACTTTCAGGCAAATAATTAATAAGACTATATATGCCACAAAGAAGGATTTTTTTAGTGGGGTCTCTTTGTTATGACACTTGACCTTATAGGGTCAAAGAGTGGCTATAGGGCCAAAGAGTGACATACATAATAATAGCGTATAACATTTTTGTGGCCTTTCACTACACCATTCAACCACAATTTATTCTACAAAATATATTAGCACATGTCTTTGCAATGAAACAGGCCAATCCTGTTATGACTGTTATGAAAGCATGCAATGCCTTCATTCATTGCTTCAATCCAAAATGAGGATCTTTGGTGTAAAACCTGTCTAATGAGTTTTAGTTACACACCCAAAGGGTGTGTAAGAGAATTCAATGAAAAGAGTGTCAAATGTATACTCTCCCAGTCTGCTTCTCAAAACCCATTGGAAGAGAATGTTATGAAGGAGGGACCTATCACCTTTTTCATCCAATGGGATTTAAATAGACGATGACAAGTGGGGTAGCAAGGACCATGCAGAGATCTTGCCATAGTCTTACATAGTTAAGTAGGGTATGCACACCACCCTATAATTAAATAAGATTGTCTCTCCTGACTGGTTGATAACAAACATGTAAACTGGCCAGTGCATGGGACATTTGCTTTTGGTGTCAGAGACTATAAAGATGACTTCCGTGTAGTGGAATTCTGTGTCAGTATCTGACTACTATTTTTGGTAGGGAGTTGTCTGAGATTTTCTTTAGCATTGGGTCCCATGTAAAAAAAACGCTTTCAAACACTTTGACTCCTCTTTCATCTCTCCTATTCTCTCTCAGAACATATAACCATCATGTATCGCTGGTCTCTCTTTGCCTTGATCTTGGTCACCTGCATGGATGTCTCCATACAGAAGAAGATAAAACTAGCCCCTCAAACTCTCTCAAGAGGTATGCCTGGTATGTTATTGTGTCCTAGCACCATACCTTTATTTGAATGTGGATGTTGGTACTAAAAATACTTCTTCAAGCCTTAGTCCCCACTGGAGACCAGGATTCAATCCCCTTGTCAACATTTTTACCATTGTACTCCTGTCTGTCTGTTTCCTACAGTCTGAATAATATGTATAACATGTGATACATATATACAGTTAATCATCATTATTACACAATACCTTCACTGTTTCTTTCAATAATGTTGTCTTAGGATGGGGGGATGACATTACCTGGGTCAAGACGTATGAGGATGGACTAAAGACAATGAAAGAAAGGTAAGAGAAAAAGGATTTCCCCCAAATTTATGCGATATATCACATTGCAAATATGCTGTTTGTTTACTGTTGTTTGACACCACAGGATTTGAGATATCTGGGTGGAACATTGTTAAAACTATCCACTTTGGTTACATACTGTATAGTCTCTTAGACCAGGACGACATTTGAATGTGTCCTTGCGAGACTACATACTTTACAGTACTTCATCGTAATTATTGCTCCATTAATTCAATGTCCCCAATGAAATAAATCTGTAATCGAATCACCATATTTATGACCTTATTTCCTACACAGTTCATTCCAGTTGTCCAAGGCACCATCAAACGTAGTCCACTAAGCAGGTGATAGGGTGCCATTTTGGAAACAAAAAGCCTGTGTTCTGTGTTCTTCTCTTAAATCTATAACGATACCGGGTTTTTACTTGTTCTCCAGCACATTCTGTGCTTCTCTTTAAGCACGTGCACTCACTACGGGTAGCTATTCTACAGTGGAAAGTGTTCATATTTTGTCTGTGTCCTTGTCTTCCTACAGTAAGAGGCCTCTGATGGTCATTCATCATTTGCAGGACTGTCCTCACAGTCAAGGTAGGGCTGCTGTGCTTCCATACTAACTTTTACATCTAACCACACCAATCAAGGTCAAGTTGCTTACACTTCATCATTCTGGTCATTCAGCATTTCATTAAATAATATCATAGACATTGATGTAATACATTGATTGTTGATTTGCAAGGGTTTGTGTGACAGTGGAATTGCAATATATAGATGTTCTCATTGACTGGCATCCTGTTATACTTTCTTTAACAGCTCTAAAGAAGGCCTTTGTTGCTGACAAAACCATACAGAAAATGGCCAAAAATGATTTCGTTATGCTCAATTTGATGGTACTTGACAATATTTGGATGTTTTCTAACATGAACAAATTAAAAGCAATGAAATTGTAAGGTTATAACTGTATCCCAATAATGCCTTACGTTATCTGCTTACCTGGAGATAAACGTTATGTTCCATAGATATTTATTAGAAATATATCTTTTTCATTTTTCAGCATGAAACTACAGACAAGAATCTGGCACCTGATGGTCACTATGTTCCAAGAATCCTATTTGTTGGTAGGTCTTATTTCTACTACATTATAATCTGATGACGTCACTAATAGCTAATAAATTACCACTTTTTCATCTGAATCCACGACACATCAATCAGAATGTGTAATGCTTTCTGTGGGATCGGTAATGTAACTGTAATCAGTGTCTCCTATAACTTTATTTGAATGAGTAGCCAATTTCCTAAGAACAATCAAATGTACATGCAGGTAGGTGAATTTTGATCAAGGGATCAATGTAATGCATGGGTGACCACAGTGTAGGAAATTCAGAATAAAGCATTACCATCTACTTATACCCCATAATGTGTTCTGGCTGAAGGAAAATGCCTCTGCAGTGTAGACATTCTCTAATCCCTCTACTCCCACTCTCTCTTTCTCCTGGTCTCTCTCTCAGATCCATCCATGACTGTGCGAGCAGATATTGTTGGAAAGTACAGTAACAAGCGATACAACTACAAGCCTAGCGACATGGTTTTCTGTGAGTGTCCCCATTCTTCTGATCTTCTCTAATGAGATCCAATGAGAGGATTCTGTTCTCTGCATAAAGCTTTTCTTAGTCACATACAAGCATTTCTTAGAACAACAGGGTGCTGGAGATACAAAGATCTGAGGCTTTTATGCAAAACAGTAAAATGCATTTTCATAATGTAGTTGTCTTCTCAGAAAATAAATGCAGTCATCGAAACTGTTTTATACTGTCAACTCTGCAAATACTTTCATCGAAGGATGACTGTCAGCAAAAAGATAAACATAAACATACATTTTCTTGAGCACATAAGCACACCAAACCAAACGTTAGCCTGTCCTTATCCATTAGAAATATCCAGTAAAAACGTTTTCTTTGCAGCAAAATAATTTTAATGAGAAAATACAACCATCACAGTTCTACTTATTACAACAAACTATTTTTGTTGGAATATGTAAAACCATTCTGCTAACACACTTCCTATGTCATTTGGTAAGGGAAAACAAAGAGAAAAAGTTGTGTTATTGTTTAAATTCAGTCTTATAAACATTAGAGGTAGGATTCTACACAATGCCCCTTTAAGCATTTGTTCATTGATATTTTCCTACTGACACCTTTTCCCACAGTTTTAAAGAATGATTGAACATTGGAAAAAAACTATAACAAACAAACAGGCATAGCATGCCTCCTTATACACAATACTTTTTAATTCAGTTCTACTCTTCTTCCTTGACATCATCCTTTAACTAGCTGGGAAAAAGTGTTCTTGGGATGCAACTGCAAAATAATGAGAACGCTGTGAGGATAGTTCTTAGGTGGAGAGAAGTTCAGCTGGTGAATTCTTCATGAAAGAAATACTCTTCCAGTAAAACAAAGTTTTCTGACAGCATTGCTGAATGTGTAGGAAAATGTCCAGGTGTTGCTGGTTCCACTGAAAAACTGAAAAGTGAATGACTATTGATAGAGAACAATTAAACTAATTATTGTAATTTCTGAAACTGTAACAATTGTTGATATATCTATACACTACTATCAGAATAAAGTAAAGAAAAGTCAGGTTCATTTCTGTAAATTCTTTAATTGGATTTCAAATTCTCTTTCTAAGTTGAAATGAAATTCAGTCCTTTTTATTCAAGCTTCTTGTCCTTGTTTCCACAGTGGCTGAGAACATGGAGAAAGCCAAGCTTCTGCTGCACACTGAACTGTGACACCACAGCCTTTTAAACACCGTACCCATAAGCCACTGGGCTCATTCTTTATCTTGGAATCGACATCAAAAACCTTCACTGAGCTTCACTGAGTCTGGGACAATCACATTTACACAGAATCGATACAATGAATTAAAAATAAAAATGATACTTTAACATTTCCATTTCATAGTGTTGTAACAAGGGGACTGTATCGATAATGCATCATCAATCCATTATTATCAATCCTGTAGACATTATTCTCTGTGCTGTAAGACCCTCAAAACTCCTCAGTATGACATATTATTGTAAGAGAAGTAATTTACATTTATAAAAAATGTCAGTGTGTAAAATTCATGATTATGCTTAGGTCTCATCACTGCAACTCAGGATTGGGAGAGTCAGAATTGGCACATCCTGCCATACTCTGCCTTTCAGCAGAGTGGTTAATCGACAAGGAAGTAGGCAGGAGCCAATGCGCTCCTCAGCCATAATTTAGCTTGCAGGTTCACAAATGGCCACAAGGAGTTGCTAGAGACCTTCCTTCCAACCCAGACTGCGCTGAGGGATTTTCAAACGCCTTTTGCTGGACTATCGGTCACGGTCCTGATGTCGTAATCTGCAAATTCAGTGTAGTTTAAAATAAAACCTAACTGAAACTGTATAGAAATGAAAGGCTCTCCAATTGTACACTTTCTTGACTATGTCCAGCTCACTAGTTGCTAATTATTGCCTAAATAAAAGCTATACAGTAAGGAACCATTGATTACTCAAAACAGTTGCTTACCTGAATTTAGTAGATACTTTTTCTGACTGGTTCTCCTCTGAGCTCAGGATTGTTCAATAGAATGAATTATTTGCCAGGTCTGCAAATGTTATCATCATGCAAAGAATAATAAAAATAGTTGCAAAAAGTGCTCTTAGCAACTCCATGTTTAGGTGAATACGACAAGTAACAATTATAAGTGGACACAACTACAGTATTAGATGCCAATGAGCTAAGATTGTGTAAGTTTAGGTATTCATTTTGGAGCAAGGTATGGCATAAAACAGGACTATTCAGAAGCTTTAAAGGGGTCAATGCGAGTTGAACAAAACCTAAATTATTAATTTTGAGAGTCCAGATTTCCAGCTCTAGATGCTTCATACATAATCATACTATCAACAAACTGTTTGTTGATAAACCACTGCTTGCTGAGGTTAGGGTTAGGTTCAGGATTAGGGCTACAGTTAAGATAAGGTTTAGTAGTTAGTTGAAATGTTACCTGTAGAACATCTAGAAATAAACCTTTGCATTTGTCCAAATCTTATTATCATTCATCTTATTAAAATCTGATTTTGAACCTAACCCTGGCCTCTTCTAACATGCCTTAAATTAAGACATTTAAGCACATTTCTTTTCATTAATTCTTATGACGTAAAACATTTTGTTGTTGCATCTAGTGACGTCAATTGCTGGTCAAACCAAACTGAAAACCCACATACAGCAAATATGCTAGAAGTCTCTATCACTTCCTGTTTCCATCAAGCTTATCTATACATAATTAAATCAATGACCAATAGGTAAAAAACTAATCAATCAATCAAAGGATTAGGTAAACACAGTTATTTTCTAAAAACTGAATCACCTCATACTGTAAAGTGTATAATGCCCTATAACACAGGTAGGTTCACTATGTTAAGCAATAAATGTTCTTAAAATACACAGTCATCATATTCAGATTGCCTCCTTGAGACCAAAGATTTATGTTAGCTCCCAGAACTATTTGATATGGTCATGAGTTGGAGCAAAGTTCATGTTCTGTCAAATAGTGATTTGTCAAATGAACCGTACAGTAAATAAGACAAAAGTAAATCTGTAGTATGATATAACAATAAAGCTTAGTGAATGAGTAACATTAAACCAGCCATTTTGTAAGGGAAATGTCAAAATATTTAACCACAGTTGCTTAACCCCATCACAACCCCAGGTGAAGCTTCAATGTAACACCGTCCTGCGAGAGCTAGGTTCAGTCTATGGCCTCCCACTGATCAGCTCTCTCATCCAAGTCAATTTCACGAGCTTGACATCGACAACTGAGGTCATCAGTGGGAATAAGAGGCATGTGCAAGAATAAAAATAAAGACAGACGAACAGACAGAGAGAAAGCCCTCCAGAGAGATTTTCCTTTTCCTTTGTTGTACTTTGGGGTAAGTTGTGAATGCCTTGCACAGTGGCGCCCCCTGTAGCTCATCCCCAGGACGGCCGGTCTGCTCTTCGGGAGGTTGCTTTGAACATGCTGGGTCAACCCTACCCTGGAGCGAGTATTAGCCGCCATTTCGGCGAGCATGACGACTTTGACTGTGACGTCCAAACAAGTTGCTTGGTGGAGGAAAGACAAGAGTGCCCCTGGGCACCTGATCTTTGAAACTTGTCATAGTTGATATTTGTAGATGCATACAGACCCATAGGAGAAGGCCTATTCAATACATACAAACCTCTTTAGATGTAATTATCAGATTTACTCACTAGATGGCGATATATGATGCTGTATGACAAACATCTTAGGTGATGTTAATACCTTCTAATACTATGTCATTCACTGTTATCGCTGTATTAATTACATAAAGATACAAAGATGCTAAAACAGTATTGTGATTACTCACAAGGGAAATCTTATTTGAATGAAGATGCATTTTCAGTATTTTTTCTTTTTGAAATGGTACTGTACTTTTTTTTATAACTTCAGCCTTCAGTAGCTTTTGAACCAGATATAATCAGAACCCGCTTTGGCCAACGTCTTCGCAGGGCATGTTTTGCTGGTGTTGGAGGTATGTCTATAATATGAGCAGACCAGCTCGTGAGAGGCTGCTCAGGTGACAAACCACTTCATTCATTATTATCCTTACCACTATTGCACTTCAAAATGCCGATAAAAATGGTATAGGTTCATACTTTGGGTTGCAAGTTTGCGGTACTTTTAGGTTTCAAGCGGTTTGGGCAGAGACAAAGCTTCAATTAGTAAATGAGACATGTCATTGAACAACAAAATGCAAATCAGAATAAAAATATAGTTAGGCCAACAGAAATTTTGGCATTGATAAGTGACTTATATCCGCATTTGTTTCATGATTACATGATTTCTTGGATCGACCACGGATGCGTAAAGTTAGGTTTAGATGGCTAGCTAGGGATTTTTCTGCTGTGATTGGTAGGTAAGAAGTTAACCTAATGTTACCTAAAAGTAGAACATAATTAAATAGACCGCCAAACTTGCCCTTAATATTTTGAGTTGTGGCAAATTTGTTTCACAACATAAAAAGATAGACAGTTCTAATGTGAGCTTATTGACAATGACAGCAGTGGCATGACGGCGTGAAACTAGAAAGGGAGGAAAGACTGTGATCATCTATGTCCGAAAGCTGCTAGGATAAAGTTCTTATAACAGCAGGTGGAAATTTCTAAAGCCTATTTTAAGTATTAAAAAGCAATATTCTCTGCCTAAATATTTGATGTGGGAAATCAAGTAGCAACAACAAACATTTACACAGAATGGGAGTTAATGCAAAGCTCCTCCCCAGAGTTTGGTGTACCAGAGCTTCTGAGATATATTGGATATTTTTTTCTGTGTATATTTTTTTTTAAGCTTTCAAACAATACATAAATCGTGAAATTAAAAATGAATCACTAATTTAAAATGTTACTTTGAGTTAATATGTTACCTCTGACAAGCCTTATTGTAAGATTAATTTGGAACTAAAAATATTTTCCAATAAAAATTACAATAAACCTAGCATTTGCTTATGTTAATCACTACTTATAATTCTGCAATTGTCACAGCCTTAGTTACAAAAATAAAAAGTTGGCCAAGCTGTAACATTTTTTTTCAGTTCCCTAATTGTGAAGTGGGTGTGAGCAAAAATGATCCAATTGAACAACACTTCTTAATCCATTGCCACCCACAAACAGCTAAGATTAATGTAAAGGTATCTGACACTATTTCTGTGGTGTGTGAGCCTTTACAGGCACACCTGTGTGCTCACTGAAATTACAAAGTTACTTGCCACAGTCTTTGTCCATAGACTGCTTTCAGGGTAAGGAAACCAAGCAATACATGTTGCCAAGCTGTACATGTACTGCCTTTTTAAATGTAAATTATTTAATTATGAATAATTGTGCCACTCCCTAACAAATGACTGAAAATTCAATACAAAGCCTTACCTCAGAATGTCTACAGGTAGGCCAAGTCATCTAAAAAACAACTACTGGTAAATTACCTTTATTTGAATGACATTACCACATAATGGAGAATGCCTCTAAAGGTAGACATCATTAAATTAAATTGTTGGACGGAACACAATCATCAACATGTTATTTTAAATGCACACAAATGAATCTTCTGATGAGAAAATATACTTTTGATATTATATTCATTTTGCCTATCATTTGGCTGTGGAAATGTTATGCAATTGTTGCCGATGGAAATTGTCTCCCTGGAATGGGAGAACATTACATAGCAGGGAAATTTTTCCCCACATGTACGGTCTTCACACAGACCTGATCAATTACTGGTTAAATTATTCATTCTCTATTTCTCATCTTATTTCTGGGATACATTTAAACAGGCAGCTCATCTCTCTGATCTCTGTTGAACCTGGTGTAACTAGCAAATTTATTTTCCTCTCTTAGGTCTTGTTGGCAACAACAGAGACAGAGGTGAAATCCATGAATTGAATAAACATGTCTGTACCTGTGTAACATAAAGAATGCAATGAACAGCTCAACGTTGTAACAGATATTCATAACTAGCCACCATGTTGCCATACAGTGCGTGTTTCCATGACGTTTGACTGAGGGAAAGCACTGAGGACATCTGCTAAAAACAAAAATGTGTATTGGACACAAATCCCCCATTGCTCTAATTCTTCCCATAGTTTTTAAAAATGTTTTTTGCCCAATCAATGCTGGATGTCCCTTCTGTATATTTGGAATTCCTTTTGGGTTGTCAATCTTCCGACTTGGCCTTGGATGTGAAGCCAAAATGACTACGAGAGGTTTTGTGGTTAGGCAAGGACAGTGTCTCATATGTGAGAACATAACACACCCTTCAAGCCTTCAAGGCAAAATTTTGTCTTAACAAATCTCTTTATGCAGAGGCAACCACTCTGAAGGACAATTTCAGTGGATGAGGGTGCAGTGGAGAGTTATACCGTCTCACAAGAGTGCCTTTATGTAAAACGCTGGCAACTAATCACAACATCGAAAACCAGAGAGAGTGAGGTGAGGACATGAACCAGGTGACCAAAAGAGGATGACCACATCCAGATATAACTCCCGATGTCACAGACTGGGAAAGTCCAGTCCAGACACCGCTACAACTGAAGACCAAAACATGTTAGTGTTGAAACCATGTGGGTTACTCCTGGGTTTGATCAGAACCCTATACAGATATTGCAGCACAGGGTCACCTAGCCCAGTGGCCCTTAATTCTCGTAACCATGCGCAGTACTAAAGCTCCAATGAACAGAGCATGTTCAGTCATCTACATGGACAACCAATTCCTTTACATCATAAGAACACAGCAACAATTACAAAAAAATTCCATGCACTCTGTCGAACTTGCTGAGCAGCGTATGCCTTGACATTTGAGTGTTTCTCTGATCTTCAGGTTGACTTTGACAATGGGCCATAAGCGACAAGGACACAGGACCATTAGCCCTGGTCTCCGCAGCGCTCAGACAATTTAGATATTCAAATCGTCCCCCGCTCTAAGAAAAGTGTTTGTAACGAATAGATGAACGGGTAATATGCCATTAAGAAGATCAAAATGCAAAAATCATCTCCATTGCTCCCGTCTCCATCCCCCTTCCCCTCACACGCCATCATCGCGGATAGAAAAGACAGGGTGGACATTTTTAATTATTGTGTCAGGTTCAAAGAATCTTAATCAGGACTGAGCTATGCTGAGCCGGAGCTCAAAGATAAACCTCTTTTTTCTTTTCTTCTGATGACAGCCTATAACCTCTATCCTCTCTCCCATTCTGCTGCTACCCCTCCCATCCAAGAAATGTTCCTATTACTTTCAAATATGACTGTATTTACCCTATTACATGGGGTGGCTGTTTCAGGAAGTAACCACCTGAGATGCGACATAACTTGACTGGTGAAAGTTGACAAATACCCTGCAGTTTGAAAACAGGAAATTTTATCACTTTTTGCCACTGATAAACACAAAAAAAGTCTACAATGTCGAAGTGAAAAATAACATCTGCGAAAATGGTCATGATTGAGGGAAGGATAAAGTGGGGTATAGGTAATTCACAATGGTGAAGCAGCTTCGAGACAACTGAAGGCCTTTCTTCTCCATCCAATCTGACAGAGCTTGCGAGGATCCACAAGGAACGAGAGAAACTGCCTAAGTCCAGGTGCCCAAGATCACAAATTCACCAAAGCCATGTCATTGTGGTGTATTGGGTGAAACAAATAAAATCAATTATAAATTAAGTCTATAACACACGTGGAGAAAGTGAAGGGGTCTGAATACTTTCCTAAAGCAAGTTTTATTCCAAGAAAATCCACCATGGTGTGTTAAGACCTACACAATAAATACGTAGTTAAAATAAAAAAAATATATATAATTACTGTTATATCCTAGTCATTTGAAAAATGTTACATTGCCTTTCTACTTCGAAAGTGCAGGTTTTTGTAGGGCTGCAAAAACAAAATCCATTGTTATGCCGTTTCAAGTTTACTGTAAGACATAAATGAGAAGACTGTGGGCTGAGGGATTTTCACTAGTAACTAGTGATGAGTGTAGGTTTGCTCCATTGTCCGCCGGGGTGAAATCCGAAGATAAATCATTTCTCTCAGGGACGCCAATTCCTGCTTTCACCATTAATATTACACAGGGGGATGGTTCATGTCTGTAAGGAAGTGCACACTCGAAGGCCTCCAAAGACAGGCTACCTTCAGGAATTATATTTTTCACCCCTTACTTTACTAGGTAAGTATAACCAAGGACACATTCCTATTTCCTGCAATGACCGGGCAGCATTTTGGGTAACCTGTCAGGGGAAGGGCAGAACAACATTTTTTATTCTCCTCTGATGCCTCAAATAATATAGTTTCATGTCATATCTCAAACACCTATTGACTTTTGGAAGGTATATCCTCGGTTGGGTGAAAAGGGCTGTGTTTACACAGACTATTTTGGATTGAATTTCCAGTAATTGGTCACATATCAGATCATATCAGATATTTCACGTCTATATTTCACATCAAATAAACAAATTAGTAAAAACAGATTTTTACTTCAGCTGCCTGTGACACTAATTTTGATGAAAATGACTTTCAATGCTGAAAAAAGGCAAGGGCTTGGGTCAAGAGTTTCTGAATTCAATTCACACCATAGCCACTATAGCACTACTATACATTTGAAACACTTAAAAAAATAAAAAAAATAAACCAACAGCCCTAAATAATGAATGACAGAACGACAAAGCGTTTCCTGTCCTCCATCATATACTCTGGCCTGGTTGGCCTCGGCCCATCCCCACATGAAGGCATGTTCTAATCAGCTTTCTCATGAATCTGTGAAGTTATGACGCAAGGGGTTAGCGGTTTAATTATTGAAAGAAAGCGTACAGTAAGAATTTGATAGTTGTATTTCATGACCCTAAAAATAATATCCAGCACAGTCAAATATTAATGCAGATTTTTTCTGTGAAGTTAGGCATGGCTGTGTATTTCTAGTTCGTTAATTTTGTAACAGGACAGTGTCGATTTGGAGCCTTCTCAGGAGGAATGTGAGTCATGATATCTTCACAGCATCCACACATGTCCACTGCAGCCAGGAGCTTCAAGGGCGAGCACATGCACAGTCAGAGACAGACAGCCACACGGTAACTTTTTTACGGCCCTGCCTCCAAGGCTATTTGGAGATACCGCGGGAAAGTGGAAGGAAAGCCCTTAATCGGGCTTCACCTTGAGAAAGAGAAACATCCAACAACAGCCTCTTTTCATTGTTCGCTTAAAACAAATATAGAATTGCATTTTGGTTCTGTCCCGGTGGGATAGTAGAAAAGATGACATTGAGGTTAGGGAGGTTTTTTTTTGCTAAAATGGATTTGGTGTTTTCTATGCACTCAATACTTTCTGCCCCACCCTCCCAAAGCTGTATTCAGCCAGAGCAACACCCACCCTGCCCACACATGGCCAGCTACACTCACACACATCACAAAGAAAGACAAGGCCTCAGCGAAAGTAAACTAAGGTCTCCTTTATTCTTTTTTTGTTCACTTTATATATCTATGTATCAATTTTTTTCTACATACGAGTCCTTAAAAGTTAGTCGTCATGCTTTAGGTGCAGCTTCAGTGTGGGAGCACATGCAAGATGGTGGTCCAGATGGAGACTGCAGCGGACGTGGGGGTGAGAGGACGAGTAAGGAGTTCTGACCACCCCGAGTGTGCCACACTGGGACCACCGAACAGTCACCAGATAATCACAACGCAGTCAGGATGGCCGGCTGACCAAATGACCGACCGACAGGGGACCACAGATCACTGGGATCACTTGATTATAGGGAAGCAGTTCTGTTTCTTGCAAATAGTTCCGACCGATCCATTTTGGGGGACGGTTTGTGTCATGACATCATCAATTGACATCTTTAGTGCAGTCAAAAAAAAAAATAAAGAACATACTATAGACAAGCAAGCAGCCTTTAAAAAAATCTCTGTCCGTTTTAAAATAGAGTGAACAATGAGGGGGGGAAACAGAGGGGGGCCCTAATTAAAGGGGCGTAAATGGGGGTATATTGCTCGTGACCTGGATCTAGTTTTCTTTCTGAGGCCCGCCTCATGGCTCGGTTCCTCCATTGTCAACGACCTCAGGACATATTGTTCCACAATGGGACGGTGAGGAGGGGACGGAGGGAAAACTGGGTTGGACCACAAACACAGAACTGATAGTCTGTTCCTCTCAACCTTGAGCTTCAAGTCATTGATCCAAATGACCGCAACCAATGCAGCAGTTTGCGGTTAAGAGGCCTTTTAGAGAGACACAAAAGACACACAACAAAGTGTACCACAAAGAACATACAGGACATTTGAATTCTGCTCACCAACGACTAGCAAATCTCTGGCCACTGCAGAAAAGACTTGCATTTTTTACGACTTCAAAATAAAGGACAAAACAAAATCCAACACATCCCAGCTGTTTCATGAGAGGCAAAAGAGGGAGACCCAGAACTAGTCAGTGAAGGAAGAATAGTTGCACAGGCATCACATTTTTAAACCAGTATTAATCCTAGTCGCATCAATTCCATAGCAATAATACAGAGGTTCACAATATTTACACCTTGATAATCAACAGCTACAGAAATACCGAGAGCCTGACACGCAAAATTCCATCACAAAGCTGGAATACAACAGAACCCAAACCCATCTTACTATACAAAAAAAAAGACATTGGTAAAATGAAAGTATAAAAACAAAAACATCATATCACACCCAGCAATCTGAATAACACAGGTCTCTAAAAAAACAAAAAAAATGTATCCGGATTTTGTCTTTTGTCTGCTGCATA
>JACXGI010008749.1:0-20777 GCA_016801175.1 Esox masquinongy
TTGGACACAGAGCTCTGTGAACAGCCAGCCTCTTTAGCAATGACCTTTTGTGTCTTGCCCTCCTTGTGCAAGGTGTCAATGGTCGTCTTTTGGACAGCTGTCAAGTCAGCAGTCTTCCCCATGATTGTGTAGCCTACAGAACTAGACTGAGACCATTTAAAGGCCTTTGCAGGTGTTTTGAGTTAATTAGCTGATTAGAATGTGGCACCAGGTGTCTTCAATATTGAACCTTTTCACAATATTCTAATTTTCTGAGATACTGAATTTGGGGTTTTCATTAGTTGTCAGTTATAATCATCAAAATTAAAAAGAATAAACACTTGAAATATATCAGTCTGTGTGGAATGAATGTATACATTATACAAGTTTCACTTTTTGAATGGAATTGCTGAAATAAATCAACTTTTTGATGACATTCTAATTATATGACCAGCACCTGTAAATGCTGAGTGTATTAGAACTGTGTTGTCTGTGTATTGCTTGGAAAACATAACACATCTAGTGTGTTTTTTCAGCTGAAGGAGTCATTGCGCCACTCTGTACTGAACTGAACTTGAAACACACCAACCTGCCTTACCGACCACTGTCTGGTTTCTCGTCTACAGATGCTGCTTCTGCTGTAGCTTGCTGACGTTTATACTAAGATATAGGAAGTGCCATCAGTTAATTCCATTGCTGTTAAAGTTCTGGACTTGCAATGTCCATGTGCCACATGATAAATAAAGAACATGAACAATATTCAACATATTGTGTGCTCATTAGAAGTCTCCTGTATTACAGTTTTTCACGACTGCTAACAGAACATTTCCTGAGTGTCAAAACTTGAAACACACTTCTCAAGGCTCACACCGTATTGACCGAACCACAAACCTGTCACACAAAATGTAACATTATACTCAAAACCATACTATCTGGCATGTTAATGAAACGCTGCGATGAAACGGCACACAAAAGCATCAGATAAGACGATTACAATGAGTTCCAGAATTCCCCATATGAATTTTGCGCTTCGCATGATTTCATAGACTGTAGAGGCATGTTGAAGCATGTTGACTGTCAAGAAAATACACAAATACCAAACGATTGTGTGCGTGGGGTTGCAAAAAGAACAAAAACTTATTTTGTAGAATATTAACATTTTCTTGTACTGTCCAGCATGTGCTAATGCATACAGATTCTGTACAAAAACATGGTGGTCAGCACAGTGGTGAAAAACTATACAGTAAGTTACTTGCTTTAATTTGTTTGAGTCCGGACACTTGATGCAATAGTGAAACGGCTCAGATTAGGCTGCACACTGAGCTCAGTTTCCTTCATATCATGTTAAAGAACATGGTGAAGTACAGTGTCGAAAATGACATTAAACACTGTTCTACCTCCTATTCCTCTCACTCGTCCACCTCCTCTCATTCTTCCTCTCCCTCTCTCTGATTTTCCAAATCCCTTCCAAAGTACTGATGGGGTTACCTGTGACCCTTTTTATTCATGCTGACATCCTGATTGCCTGTTGACTAATTATGCCCGTCAGTGTTTACAATCTGACAACTGTGTTAAGGGTGTTGGAATTGTGATGATTTGGGTTATTGATTGGCAGTTATTTTTACATGACAACATGGTGACAATTGTGTCATTACAGAGCTGTGGAAAAAACACCGGTGAGTAGTGCTTAGAGGTTTAGGGTAAATGGTCTTCCTTCTGGAATTGAGCAAACCTATTTTAGGTATATTGTTCATAGAAGATTTTTCGTGGGTTTGTGATCATGAAAAAACTATATTAGACCACTATTTCATATCTCCAACAATGGTCCTCACAAAATCCATTAAGTACATGTCCAGTGTGGAAGATGGAAAATGTTCACAATTTAATAAGAAATAAACTATTCAGTCGTTCGTATAACATTTGATTACTTCAGGTTTAATTTAGTGGATCCACTGAAACAATCATCAAAACAAGACAGAGTACAAGTACAGAGACATTATTGCTTTCACCTCTTTATACCCCTCATTGTCAGCTCCCAAAATATTATCTCTTATGCTCAAGATACATACAAGAAAACAAGTCATCATATTAATAGGAAAACAAGATAGAACTCTATACTGTCATGGCAACCGTAATTCTAGGTCAGAGTTACCCCGTGTCTCTGTCCAGCCCCAAATGGAAGAAACAGAGGAGAGACAGGCAACCTCACCTTGGAGCCGTCTGTATCTGGGCCATTGATAAGGTAGGTTGAGGCCTGGTGCCTTCGGTTGTGGCCATAATCAGAGAACACAACATGTATAGTCTGAGAACACAACATGTATAGTCAGTGAACACAACATGTATAGTCTGAGAACACAACATGTATAGTCAGAGAACACAACATGTATAGTCAGAGAACACAACATGTATAGTCTGAGAACACAACATGTATAGTCAGAGAACACAACATGTATAGTCAGAGAACACAACATGTATAGTCTGAGAACACAACATGTATAGTCTGAGAACACAACATGTATAGTCAGAGAACACAACATGTATAGTCTGAGAACACAACATGTATAGTCTGAGAACACAACATGTATAGTCTGAGAACACAACATGTATAGTCAGAGAACACAACATGTATAGTCTGAGAACACAACATGTATAGTCTGAGAACACAACATGTATAGTCAGAGAACACAACATGTATAGTCTGAGAACACAACATGTATAGTCTGAGAACACAACATGCTGACCAGGGTCCCCTATCCGTGGAGTCTGTGAACAGTCTAAAGCAATTCGGGCCTAGTCTAACACAGTCCATTTATTACACTGGGTTTTGCATAGCAGTTAAGCAGGTTTCTAATCAATAAACAGAATACAATACATACAGAAGAAACATCTGTCCTCAGTACCAGCATAGAGCTCCATCCTCTGTCCTTTTAATATAATGATTCCTACTGGTCTGCACTGGGTTATGTCCTTATTAGTCCAAGAGGTGGTCTAGCTTATGCCTCAGGTCAGCTTCTTCAAACCTCAACAGGCAAGTGTGTGTGTGTGTGTGTGTGTGTGTGTGTGCGCGTGCGTACAAAAGCAGCCATCTATAACCCTCTACAGACAAAAGACCAATACCAGTTAAGTGCATGACAAAAAACACTGACACTGTATTCACTCAACAATACATATTTTTAGATATCTTGTTATAAAATGGGGCCATATGCTTGTCTGAATTGTATGACATGTATGTGTTTTACAACACCATAAGCTACACTTACAAAGTGCATTGTTTTCAACAAATTACCGTGTCAATGAGTTTCCTGGTGTAAAATAGTAAGGCACTTATTACACGTTCTCCTTCAATAAGCAAACGTACTCAGGAGGTAGACGATGATGCCAACAGTGGTCACACAACCCAGGACAGTACAGAGGTAGGAGAGGAAATGCCATTCAGCTACAACCCATCAACAACCCAGTCTCCCATCAGACTTCAAAGAGCTTGGAAAGAGTGAAACATCATGAGTGCTTTATTTGTAATCAGGAGACAATACAGGTTTTTATAATTCGTCTATTATCAGTACAATAGGACTCTCAGCTTGGGGATAGCATCCTTATTGGAGGGTTCCGTTGAGTCATATCCCCTAAAGTATCTTTTCCATTTGTGTTTCATAACTGAGCGGCAATACTGTATGTGAGATCAATACTGTTCAATACTAACTTGATTTTCCCTTTTGATATAAAGAAACATTAATTTAATCAACCAACAGCAAAATACTGTAGCAGACATTTTGTAAAAATCTGAAGAACAGTATTATAACAGTATAGTATTTCCATTTTATAAAAGTCCAACAAAATATGGTGGAACAAAGTGTACACAATGTCTTCTCCAAGTTTAGTGCTATGGAACCAAGTTTAGTTATATGGAACCAAGTTTAGTCCAATGAATCAAGTTCAGTGCTTTGGAACCAAGTCTAGTGCTATAGAACAGAACACTGGATAGCGGTCGTTATAACGAATCATTTTTATGGTGCCCAGGGGAAAATATCACTGTGATCTCATATCAAAAGATCCGGGCACAACAGCAGATTAAATATCAGCAACCTGGATATTTAATTTGGATGCTGGGGTGGTGTAAGCTCCTGACGTGTAAGGAGAACATCTGGACACCTGACCGCTCCTGATAATAATACACTACATAATTGTGGGTGGGTGCTTATATTTTCCTATTTTGATGTATGGTGTATTTTATGCATATGTGAAATGGAAATGTGTTTCAGCATATCCCATTCCTTCAGCCATATATCACCTATCCTTTCTTTCATTCACATTTCTGGTTTGCAATTCAAAATGTCCAATTTCCTCCTCTTTTGTGTCATTCTGTCCTCTGGGCTGTCTCGTCTCTCTTTCACCATCTGTCTCTTCTTTCCCTCGTGTCCTGTCCCTCTCCTCGTCTCTTGCTCTCCGACATAAAGCCAATCTCGCAGTCCAGCGGATCAAACAGTAGTGAACCTGTTGAAAGGTACTAATTACTATGATCCCATTTGAAATTCATCACGCTGTTTGGACAACGGTCCAGGAGGCACAGGATGAGAGGGTTCCCGTCACCGTGACAACGGGCAGTAATGGAGATGGTGGACAGAGAGGATGGATGATAGGGATGCTCCTCCTCCAGGGTTCTTAACACCAAGACTTTGATCTGGCCTGGCACTCATTCTTCTGTCCTGTCTACACAACTGAGGTAAGATAAACATCCTTTAAAATATCTATCTATCTATCTATCTATCTATCTATCTATCTATCTCATATCATATATTTATCTAAATTTCTATCTGTCTATTTATATTTATCTATATCTATCCATCTCATTACTTTGTAGAAATTGAACAATTTCTAAAAGGTATTTTGTCATTTTATTGGTTGCATTAATTGTGATTTCTGTTAATGGATAAGTGATTCAAGCCTCTGATTTCAAGTGGTAAGTTTAGCAGTGTGTCAATTTGCAACAGATTACACAAACTAACTAGAGAACAGATGAGAGTCTGAATCTGAGTCCAACATCGCCTGGATCTCCTCCAGCCTCTGAAGCGTGTTTTCCATGAAGCCCAGGAACTAGAAATTAAACTAATCCTTGTTTTGTTCTTTTAAACCACATCTTTTTTTTATTATTAAAATACACTAAATGTGTATTCAAAATTTTTGTGGGACCAATTGTTTAAAATTGTGTTATCCTTATCACATTTTAAAAAGATGTGTGCACTGTGTGAAGGTGCTTTATTTTTCCTGGCAAATAAAATCAAACATTTAATGAAATGAGAAGAAAACGTAGCTTTATTCATTTCAAAGCTAGCCATCTCAGACAAAGGCTGCCATTTCCCTGACATGTTGAGTCCTCACTTTGACATAACCATACATAATGGATGTACGTGGGTCCAGACTGAGATTGAGCTGTGATATGTGATCTGGGTCCAGACTGACTGGAGAGGAGAATATGTCTACAGGCTGTGGGTGTGTGAGGTCGCCCCCGGAGACAACGGAACACAGGCTGCTGGGACGACAGGAGCACCACTGTGAGTATCGGAGAGGGGGAGACAGAGGGAGACAGAGGGAGAGGGGGGAGAGAAAGAGGGAGAAAGAGCAGCTCTCTGCTGAGACCAAACAACACAGTGACAGATGGCAAGACAGCAGCCAAGTCTGCCGACTGTCACCCATGATGCCTCTGTGTATTCATGATGGTGATTACGTATGCGTAGATCCACACACAGGTGCACGAACATGCACACACCCACCAACCCACAACCCCCCGAAACACACATACACACCCATATACACATACAGCATTCAAGACAGAAGCTTTCTTTTTGAACAAACCTTTAAACTAAACCTAACCAAACCTCAACCCTAACCTTGACCTTTCCCATAAGCCTTCATATGCATTTTAAAGCTGACTCATGGCTTGCAAGTAGTTCAGACACTTGAAACTGCCTTTCAAACCAGACGTTTCCATGTTCTTTCGATGAAGTTAATAGTAGCATTAAACAACGATATCTCATAACTCCTATCTGACTGATGGTACATTTCTGTGTGACAGATCAGATGATGGAGCCTGGGGGCACCCTGCTGGAGCCAGGAATGACCAGAGCTGTGAAGGGGAAACACTGTCCTGAGGCTGTGTATGCAGAGGAGCAGCCTAATGAACAGGAAGTGAAGAAACCACGCAGGAAGGATACACCCGTTCTCAACACTCCCCCACTCATACCAGGTCAGTCACAATCTACACTTTCCCCCTCACTCTCTTGGTGTTCAAGCCACAGTGAGCTGCGAATGAGGGTTTCAAATATATATATATATATATATATTACCCAAAGCATTTGGGTCGGTCATGCAAATGGACAGAAAGTCACAGACAGATTAAAAGATACATAGTATCATGAACAAAATCAAATATAGGAGACAGAATCTGACAAACAGACAAAACAAACAGACAAAACAGGAACAAGGCAACATTTCCAAATAATAAGGTTGGATTTTGAGTGACGGAAGCTTGGCCAATCTGAGCCAGCCCACTAGCAATTTGAGTTCCAGACGATAAGCTGCAGCCCCTCACCATTTGAGTGACATCTAGAAAGATGTACAGTGAAAGGAGAAGTCTGGTTCTGGCCTGTCCAAAATCCTCCAATGAGGTTCTGGAGGTGTGGGCGGGGGGGAGTAGTGGGACAGCATAGCAAGAGGGAGAATGAGGGAGAGTAAAAGACTGAGAGAGACAGACTTAGAGAGAAAATAAGAGACAGAGCAAGGAGGTTGTACACGTACAGTTTGTAACATAATATACCATTTTTAGGGACCTGTTTTGGCTGTCAAGCACTAAATCAGAACTAGTGGTGAAATTAAATACAATAGTAACATAAATTGTCTATAAAGAAAGGGGTGAATGATTCCAGGACTCTTCGCCACTCCTTTAAAGGACAGATTTCAGTGAGGAATTTAGCTTCCAACAAAGCCCTAGCTGTTTGGATAGCTGCCATGATGGCAGCGGTATTTCTTGGGGTAGACGTGCCAGGCTTTATTGTTGGCGCAGTGAGAGGGAAGTGTCTTGCCAGAGGGTAAGACCAACCAGAGCCGACTGCAAGAGGCTTATTCCAAGACGTTGTGTTGGCTAGGTCGTTCCGGAGTGTGGGACCATGACTCCACAGACCAGGGTATGCCCTGGCTGGGCCTTCTTTCTTCTTTCGGGCTACGTTGGCATGTTGTAGTGCAAATTTTGATGCACCAAAATGACCTGATCTGGTGTACCAGCATGGTGAACGTCATCAGCAGTAAACTGTAAAATAGTGATAGTGATATATTTATGTATTGCATAAAGTAGATTTGATATACAGAGATGTGTAAGATCTAGTACGCTTACATTGCAGATGTATGGATACAGATACTATTATGTGCATGTACTATAACATGGCCTTGTGTGTTGATGTTGCTGTAGTAACACATGATGTCACTATGAATATGTTAACATTCTTATTTCTATTTGATGTGTCATTTGCCTTCATCAGGTGTGAGGTTGATGAAAGGAGAGAAGAGAATGATACACAGGGAAGACGAAGAGAAGGATGGAAAAAAACTAGAATCCATTGGATGATCGTGCGTAACAGTTTTCTGTGGGGATTGCTGTTTTCAGTTGTTATATTGACCGCTAATACAGTATTTGCAGTATGGCTGTTTATTAAAAGTAGCCGTTTTTTGTGGCCCATTTCTTAGGTTGTCAATGTAAAAACTCAAGGTGATACATCTAATCGAAATAAATTGCATTACATTCACATTTCAATCATATGATGTAGTTAACATGTTACTTGCACTTACTTTATGTTGAATTTACATTGTTTTTATGTTAACAGCTGCTGCTATTTAGACGTAGACTACACAATATATAAAATCCCAAGCGTTTACATAAACAATAAAGTGCGAAAATATCTGACTCCATGTTATGTGATGTTCAGTGTCCAGATACTTCATATTTAAAGCATTAGTTACAGTAAATGAAATAATTCACCTAATAATCACCTATTCTCTGGGTGCAGATTTCTTTTGGTGGCACCAGGATAAGTGAAAAAATTTTGGATTGCTATGACAAGTGATGTCACCTCCTGTGAGGCCATGTCCCGTGACGTCACTTCTTGCGGTGCAGGCAGATGCGCTGAAGTTTTCTGATTCTGCTCCTGGTGTCGATGGGCTTGCCCTCAGGTCTCTTCTCCCTGTCCTTCTCTCTGGAGGGCAGTGCCAAGTAACAGTTGGCACAGTAGCTGGGTCTCTTGTAATACCGAATCAGGTCGTAACCATCATTATATGTGTCTGGAAGAGAAGAGGTCACAATGTTCAAGCGAAGTAGTCAAGGTTTTGGTTGCTTTTGTACCCCCTGTGCAGATATCCAGTGTGTGGTGCAGACCTGGGTACGAACCCTAAGGGATGTATTTTACTTTAAAAGACATTTTGAAGTACTGGGAGTATTTAGATATTTCTTAGTTGAAAAGAAAAATACTTGAAAATTCTAATGTATTTGAACGAGTAAAATACACTGACTAAAATTCACTCCAATGCATTTATCTTAGGCATTTAGAAGAGAAAAAATATTTAGTAAATTATCTGAAAGTAAATTTAAATATGTCCAGTAACAGTCCTTGATTCAGATGACATTAATTGAAAATACTAAAATACACCGAAAAAGATTTAAAATAAATGATACAATACACATGTATGTATGTTGGTCAGATGTATGAGTCTATATTCTAATATTTTATAACCCAATTTATGTGGGTTTATAATTTTATAGGTAGACGAATGTTCCCTGTTTAACTGACTACATAGACATTTAATGTGATTACATGCAGAGATCACAAAATACAATGTCAAAATGCTGTAAGACAAAAGTATCAAAATAAAATAGATCATTTTCTTTTCTATGTAATTCAAATGCAGGTATTTTGTAACTTGAAACATACAGAATACATCTGCAAGTACCCTTAACATTAACATTTCTGGTAATAGCTACTATAACTTTTATTAAAAAAAAATTAAATCAACTTTTGCTGATTTCACTAATTTTATTTTGAATTTAATAATAAATAACTAATAATTTTCAATAGATGATGTGTATTATATTTCTAAAAATCTCCACCCCACAAAAAAAACAGATATATATCCAGTTTGATTGAAAGAATTTTGTAAATTCCAAACCAAATTCTCTAAAAAGCTGTTACATCAACAATGTGACTGTTCCATCATCAAATACCTCCGACTACAGTGTAGGCCATTAAAATGCAAATAAAAAAGTTAATCTGAAGTTTAGATTAGCAGTTTATATATGCAAGTACATGTAACAGAACCACTGCCTATCTCTGACACTGTTTGACTAAATTGTTTGACTCAAAGTTTTAATCTGGACACAATGAAGACAAAGAGTCGTGATCTGAGCCCTTTGAGTTCAGATTTATTGTCACAACAGTGCACTAACGTAGCGTTGGAACAAACACCACCACCTTGCCTGCTGCACAGTTTGGTATTGGTGTGTGATCAATAAAATCTTTTCAGTTCAAACAAATGAAAACATGAAGACCACCAGTATAATAATAAAAAAAAAAATATGAAAATAATTTTGTTCCATGAGTACTACTGTTGAACAACAGTACTCATAGAACAAACATGTGAATGTCTTCAAATACATTTAAGAAATTAAATAAGAGGGATATTTGCTTACAAACAAAGTTCAACATTTTTTCATCCATAGTGACATTTTTGAAAAAGGGGATCACATAAAAGACAATAAATGGCTAACAAACTAGCCTGGCACTACTAACCCCTAGGTGTTAGTCTTACTCTACTGGCAAGTTATACTTCAATATAAATCTGACTGGCATAGTAGAAAAGAAAATCAGGCTGTATAAAATAAACAAAGATAATGAGCTATATTGTTCTTTTCTATATCATTTACATCTTTATCCAGGGTGCCAATCATTTTGATGTTTAATGTAGAAGCGTACGGTACCATATTTACCTACAGTACACGTGCAACATCTATTGAAGTATCTGGCAAGTTAATTTGCTACTAGCTCCAGTATTTGCTTTGGTAAGAAAATAAACTTGCTTGCTTAACTAACCAAACTGTTATCCCAGCTTATTGTTATTAAAATCTTATTCAGTGTCAAACATGTTTCTAATTCAACATCTGTTTCAAAAAGCAAAAAAAAACCCCAAACATAGAAAATGTAAAAATAAACAATACCATTGAGAGTTACTGTGCAGTTATACAGGTTATTGTAGGGAAATAATAAGGCCTTCAAGCCAAACAGAGTCAAGGATTCAACAATGCCATGGTATAAACTAATATTAGAATGATAATTGGATGTTCATACTTGATTAGTGACGCCTGACCTGGTGTATAAATATATCTACATCTATATATATATATATATATATATATATATATATATATATATATATATATATATATATATATATATATATATATATATATATATATATCTTCTGAAGTAATGGTCGTTCAGCCTAGAAAATAAAGCCACAGTGTATATTGCTCCTATGTAGGCTGTATCTGCTGAGTTCTTAACTTCCCTGGGAAAGTATAATGTAGCTATTGTTAATGTTAAACTCTCAAACCTTCCAGTGGTGCATGCAGTGTATTTGAGTGTATTTAGCAGTTGCGGAACCTATGTCTTCTGAGGTTATTACTGGACTTAAGGGACTGAGTCCCACTAGTCTACATGCTAGCCAGGCTAGTAGAGCCGTGGATCAAGCATCGGAAGACAAGCATGCAAAAAATTTCTGCACCACATTTACAATAGCCTTTTGGGGATGTTTTTGGTTTTATCATATTCAGGGATTCTTTACTTTGTCAAAGGTCCAAAGCCCAGTTAACAGGCATTAAGAAATAGAATATTGAAAGACAAACAGTTCAATGTGGTACTGTTAATATAAAGAGTACAGTGTAAATATAATGGTAAAATAAAACAAAAACAGCCTCTCTCTCAGTATGACAAGCAAATAATTATTAGACATTATGAAACAGGATAGCTGCCACTAAGTATTAACAAACACTAAGCACTGACATAATCTTGCACTAAAATAAGTCCCAAAACTAGTAATATAGAGACAAAGACATCTACAGGGCAATACTTTAGTGTATTCCTGATATCTAATATAAGGCTAATATTCTTCCTTCTGGAGCTTTTGGGATTTTTAGTATCTAAGCCCGCTGTTTTTCTATCTTTGGTCAAGGCAACAGGAATTTCTACACAGTGAATCTGGAGGAGGCCATTGGAAAACCCCCAAAGCTGATCCATGCTGTACTTTACATGTTCTAGTCTGTTTCCTGCACAACATTATAAGCTTAGATTCTTCACTTTCTAAATCTAATTATGTGTGGCAATCTATTCAATGCTTGTTTGTTTGTATGTTTTTTGTTATTTCCTTTGTTTTTGATATATAATAATTACATTAACCCAAAATAGAAATTCACAAACAAAAAAAATTATATTTACATGCTGTGAATGACTTGTAGAAAACATATCTGTTTATCAACATGGATCAGTCAGAGTCTTAGTTTGTTTAACAAGGTTCTTCACATGTCAGTTGAACAGCTGGAACTAAAGTGAGTCTCTCAATCTAATTTTATCCACGTTAGAAAACATAAATGATTTGATGCAGCAATGTAATTAAATGAATAAAGATTTTAGAATAATGAGTTGAGCTGCAGCATCTTAAAGCAAAGTCAAGAGAAGTCTTGGAATTGAAGTGCAAAGGTAATTTGGGGTTATGCAAACCCCAAAGATACAACTCATGATGAATTTCACAATAGCTGAAATGAGGAAACATTGGCCATCTTCGCCATGTAATTGGTGGAGAACAGAATTAGCAGATAAACACTCTACATCATCAAGTCAAAGAAACATTTGACTTTCTGAATACAGAAAGTAAAATGTACACATTTTATATATAGATTACAAACTATACACATTAAAGAATAAATAAAACCTCAATTTTATGTATAATAAATACATATTATGGTTAGAAACAGAACTGGCAACAGAGGCAACAAAGAAACTTGTTAAAAATGCTCAGAACCAGAGAGAAAAAATATACAGTATAACATAAATAAATGAAGTATTTTTATTATATATATATATATATATATATATATATATATATATATATATATATATATGCTGTATGTATATTAGTGTTGTATATATATATATAGTGCCTCAAAAAGGTAATCACATCCCCTTGGACCTTTCCACATGTCATTGTGTTACATGAAATCAAAATAATTTTAATTAAGGAAAAAAGTTAAAAATAATTGACTGCAGTATTCACCCTGTTTGCTATGACACACCTAAATGAGCTATAGTGCAACAACTTGTCTTTACAAGTCACATATTAGTTTAATGGAGTCCACCTTTTTGCAATTAATGTGTTTCCCATGATTTCAGGTTAAATACACCTGGCTCAGTTGGTTAGTACAATCCTTAACAAACGACATAATGAAGATTAACGGACATTGAAACCAAATCTGGAATAAGGATCAATCAGGCATAAGAGATTAGAAGATACGCAAGGCAGTCCATTATTAAGAAAAATAATAATGACAACTGTGAATCTGTCTACAACAGGCCCACCTCAAAAACGAGTAACCCTGTAAGAAGGACACTAGTCAGGGTACTAGTAGCTGGGAGACAGTGTATACTGCAACAACAGACCAGGTACTTCATAGAAGTGGCTTTTAAAGGAGAGGAAATAAAAGCCATTGTTGAAAACGCTGGTGGTGGCCCCATGCTATGGGGATGCTTCTCTGAATAAGTGCCTGGAAAGCTTGTGGAGATTGAGGGCAAAATGAATGCTGCAAACTACAGAGAAATCCTGGAAGAAGACCTGTTGAACTCTACACATAGACCTGGGACTTGCGAGAAGATTAACTTTCCAGCAGATCATTGACTGCAAACATACAGGCAAAGCTACACTGGACTGGCGGAAAAAGAGAAATGTCAATGACTTGACATGCAAAGCTGATAGATATGTGCTCTACCAAATATTGACTAAAGGGGTGAATACTTTATGCAAACATTTATTTTCTGTGAACAATTTATAGAATTTATTTTTCATATTATGGATTTTTTGTGGTCAGTGGAAAAGTCCAAGGGAGTGAATATTTTTGAGACACACTGCGTATATGTTGTGTATACAGTGGATATAAAAAGTCTACACACCCCTGTTAAAATGCCAGGTTTTTGTGATGTAAAAGAATGAGACAAAGATAAATCATGTCAGAACTTTTTCCACTTTAAATGTGACCTATAATGTGAACAATTCAATTGAAAAACAAACTGAAATCTTTGAGGGGGAAAAATTAAAAATAAAAACTTCACAATAATCTGGTTGCATAAGTGTGCACACCCTCTTATAACTGGGGATGTGGCTGTGTTCAGAATTAACCAATCACATTCAAACTCATGTTAAATAGAAGTCATTACACACCTGCCATCATTTAAAGTGACTTTGATTAATCACAAGTAAAACTCAGCTGTTCTAGTAGGATTTTCCTGACAGAGGGGTCTCATTGTTGAAAGATATCAGTCAGGAGAAGGGTACAAAAGAATTTCCAAAGCATTAGATATACCATGGAACACAGCGAAGACAGTCATCATCAAGTGGAGAAAATATGGCACAACAGAGACATTACAAAGAATTGGACCTCCCTCCAAAATTGATGAAAAGACGAGAAGAAAATTGGTCAGGGAGGCTTCCAAGAGGCCTACAGCAACATTAAAGGAACTGCAGGAATTTCTGGCAAGTACTGGCTGTGTGCTACATGTGACAACAATCTCCCGTATTCTTCATATGAATGGGCTATGGGGTAGGGTGGCAAGGCTGAAGCCTTTTCTTACAAAGAAAAACATCCAAGCCCGGCTGAAGTTTGCAAAAACAAACATCAAGTCCCCCAAAAGCACGTCGGAAAATGTGTTATGGTCTGATGAAACCAAGATTGAACTTCTTTGGCCATAATTCCAAAAGGTATGTTTGGCACAAAAACAACACTGCACTTCACTCAAAGAACACCATACCCACTGTGAAGCATGGTCGTGGCAGCATCATGCTTTGGGGCTGTTTTTCTTCAGCTGGAGCCGGGGCCTTAGTCAGGGTGGAGGGAATTATGAACAGTTCCAAATATCAGGCAATTTTGGCACAAAACCTTCAGGCGTCCGTTAGAAAGATGAAGATGAAGAGGAGAGGAAGTTCACCTTTCAGCACGACAACAACCCAAAGCACACACCCAAATCCACAAAAGCATGGCGTTGCCAGAAGAAGATTAACATTTTGGAATGGCCCAGCTAGAGCCCAGACCTGAATCCAATCGAACATCTGTGAGAGGGCTGTGCACAGGAGATGTCCTCGCAATCTGATGGATTTAGAGCACTTTGCAAAGAAGAGTGGGCAAATATTGCCACGTCAAGATGTGCCATGCTAATAGACTCCTACCCAAAAAGACTGAGTGCTGTAATAAAATCAAAAGGTGCTTCAACAAAGTATTAGTTTAAGGGTGTGCACACTTATGCAACCAGGTTATTGTGAGTTTTTCATTTTTTATTTTTCCCCCTCAAAAAGATTTCAGTTTGTTTTTCAATTGAATTGTTCACGTTATAGGTCACATTAAAGGTGGAAAACGTTCTGACATGATTTATTTTTGTCTCATTCTTTTACATTACAAGAACCTGGCATTTTAACAGGGGTGTGTAGACTTTTTATATCCACTGTATATATATATATATATATATATATATATATATATATTGTATATGTATACACACATATATAAAAACAGGAGTAGCAAACATACTGAATATTTTTGAATAGTAACTGAAATTAATTGAAATGATTGATTTCTCCCTAGTAAACTGAGCATGTTTATTGTGCCTGCCTTTATAACATGAGCTCACCAATGCAAGGCTGAGAGCTCTATCAATTCTGTACATATGTTGCTATTTATGTTTTTTGATTGTTTCTGGCAGTGCTTGACTTGGACTAAAACAGATGCTGGTACTTAGTTTTGGTGTCAGAACTTTTAATATCGAAGAGCAATTGCTCTGCATGCTTTTAAGTCTGGATTAAAAAATATTCTCAATTGCATTCAAGCATGTCTTGGTTCACTGTTGTTGATATTCAAAATATGTTCTCAAGACCCAGAACTGAGGCATTTTACTAAACAATAATGTGTTTTCAAAATGTAGCTGCCTTCTCAGAACAGAAATACATTCATCAAAACTATATATTACACCATTAAAATCAAAAATACATTCATCAACACAACTATTTTCTGCAAAGTCCAAGCTACAGAACAGAAAGTGTTTAATTTTTTTCAGTGTAGCAGTTATTAATCACATTTTATTTTCTTTTGAAATCAACAAGTTTACATCATACTTTAAAAAGGTGCAGAATCTTGGGCTATCAGCTTTTTTATATATATATTTCACCAAACAATTTCATAAATATCTAATCAAATGTTATTCTTGATTAAAGATAAAATGAAGAATGAGCACATTTTGTATAAAAATCATTTATCAATATCTTCACCAACCAATTCCATATGTTCAATACAAAGGCTTGTTTGCTCATAGGTTTGTGGACTTTTCATCGGCAAGCAGAAGCACAATCCACCACAAAAATAAGGAAAAGTGGAAGAACAAATGAAAAGGATGTACAACCCCATTTCCAAAAAGTTGGGATGCTGTGTAAAATGTAAAGAAAAACAGAATGCAATGATGTGCAAATCATTCAAACCCTGTGTTCAATAGAAGATAGTACAAAGACAACATATCAAATGTTGAAAGTGAGAAATGTTATTGTTTCTTGAACAATATATGCCCCAATATATGCCAGCAACATGTTTCAAAAATGCTGGGACAGGGGCAACAAAAGACTGGAAAAGATGTGTAATGCTAAATAAAAAAAACTTGGTGGAACATCTCACAACTGATTAGGTTATTTGGTAACATGTCAGTAACAAAATTGGGTATAAAAAGAGCATCTCAGAGAGGATCTCTTTCAGAAATAAAGATGGGGAGGGGTACACCACTCTGTGAAAGACTGCGTGGGCATAAAGTGCAACAATTTCAGAATTACGTTTCTCACCGTAAAATTGCCAAGAGTTTGTAGATGTCATCATCTACGGTACATAAAATTAAAAGATTCAGAGATTCCGGAGAAATCTCTGTACGCAAGGAACAAGGCCAAAAACATTAAACACAGGCACTGCATTAAACACAGGCATGATTCTGTAGTGGACATCACTGGATGGGCTCAGGAACATTTCCGAAAACCGTTGTCTGTGAACATAGATGTTCACGTTGTCTACCATGCAAAGATGAAACCATATATAAACAAGATCCTGAAACGTTGCTGCCTTCTCTGGGCTCAGGCTCATTTAAGATTGACTGAGGTGAAGTGGAAAACTGTCCTGTGGTCTGGCAAATCAAAATGTGAAATAATTTTTGGGAATCATAGACGTCACATGCTCCAGAAATAGGGGCGAGGGACCATCCTGCTTGTTATCAGCGCACAGTTCAAAAGCCAGCATCCCTGATGGTATGAGGGTGCATTAGTGCACATGGCATGGACATCTGTGAAGGCACCATTTATGCTGAACAATATATACAAGATTTGGAGCTGCCATCCAGACAACGTCTTTCTCAGGGAAGGCAGAAAGATAATGCCAAACCCCATTCTGCATGTGTAACAGCAGCATTGCTCCATAGTAAAAGAGTCTGCAGGCTAAACTGGCCTGCCTGCAGTCCAGGCCTGTCAACCACTGAAAAGAGTGTGCATTATGAAAAAGACGACAAAAGAGACCAAGAATTGTTGAGCAGCTCAACGATTATCCAATATCAAGCAAGAATGGGAAAACATTTCACTTTCAAAACTACAGCAATTGGTCTCCTCAGTTTTCAAATGCTTACAGAGTATTGTTGAAAGAGGTGATGCAACACAGTGATAATGCCCCGTCCCAACTTCTTTGAAACATGTTGCTGGCAGCAAATTCAAAATGGGCAAGCATTTTTCCAAAAATAATTACATTTCTCAGTTTTAACCTTTGATATGTTGTCTTTGTACTATTTTTAATTAGATTATTTGCACATAATTTGTTTTTATTTCCAACTTTTTTGGAAACAGTGTTGTATTTGCCTCAGACTACTCCAAATTATGACTTTACGGAAGTCTATCTGGTTGTAGATGAGGACGTTGGATTAGCACAAAATGAATTAAAAGTAAAGGAAATGTAACAAAATATTCTCAGTTGCCTAGACCTTTCCTAAAATTGTAGCAGACTGGCTACTGATACAGCCACTCCTAATTGTGTGCAGTAGTATTAGAATTTCATAACTAACATATTCATAATTATGAATATGTTCTGTGAAGAAAACACTCATAGTCGTTGATGATAATATATTTCACATTTTGCAAAAGTGGGTCTAAGACAATAATCCAGGCACCAAGGCATGACAATCAGAAAGTCTGAAACCATTATTGTTGTGCTAGACCTTTCCAAAAACTGCTTGTATGTGACTGAGAAGAACTGTAATGTACAAGTGGAACAGGCCTCAAGCAGTAGAGTTTCTGTGAGGAGTCGGTTCTCATCTCTTATAATTTTTTGCCCAAGTCAAGCACTGTTTTTTTCGTATATTTTTCATCTGCATCACTTTTTTTTTATCTACATAATTTTTTATTTCTGATATTTTTATAGCTTTAGTAGTTTGTTTGGCTTTGCTAGCTAGCTTTGAATAGGATGAGACTATTTTTATTTCAACACCAAAACATTGCTCAAGTCAGAGGACTACAGTAATGGAAATGACTTTCAGCACTGACTGTTACCAGCAGCGAGGGGAGTGTAGGGCCAGCTGTGGCATCACCCAGTGGGTGCTGCAGAAATATAATGTTAGTAGCAAGCTATCTACAAAGCCAAAGGCACGGAGAGGACGGTAAGGTACACTACTGAGGCTAAAGACCTGACTTCATGGCTGTGATAGAGGCTCCCTCCTCAAGAACATCTATACTTTAAACATGCTTTTGCGAGCTGTGCAAAAACTCTTAGCCATGATCCTGCCCATGTCTTCTAAAGTTTCTTCATACTGTATCTAATTTATTACATTTTTTTGTTCCCTAATGTGAGACGATAAACAATTCAGCATTATGCTTATGTCATTTAGCAGACACTCATGTCCAGAAGAGCTTACAGTACCGAATGTGTACATTTTAGTACTGGCCCCCGATGGGAATCAAACCCACAACCCTGGAGTTGCAGGCACCATGCTCTGCCAACTGAGCTACACAGAGCTACCAACCTGGCAAATATGCTTGAATAAAGAAGTCGATTTAAAAAACAGTTGTGTAATGTCATCACAATAGTGTTTTGAATCAATCAGACCTGCACTGTGGAAACATAAATCAACTGCACTCTGACAAATCTACTATAGCTATTGAGTAGGTAATGAATCAGTCATGGTTCTCTTGACAGTTATTTCTTTCTTAAGATTTACCATAAAATTGGAATTATAATACTGGAGTGTTATACGTCAACACAATAAATAATACTTTTTATACACAGATGCTGCATCATAATTTGACCAATTTCTCACAGTAAGAAAATATTTCTACAGTAACAAGACATGTGAATTGGTAGGTGGATTATAATTAATGGACACTTTTTGGAACTGTGGCATTTTTCATTAGCATAATCAATCAAGTCTGAACAAGGCCGTATCTAGCACTCAAGAAACACTGAGGTCATGAGTCGCAGCACAAATCCCTCCCAACCCAAAAATCGGAATTATAATCTGTTTGAAAATATGAAAGTTGAATACATGATCTCTTGAAAAAACATCTATAATGCTTAATCTCCCATTATGAATTAAGTGTTAAATTAAAACCCAGAGAAAACAGCTGATGCTCTTTGCTCACTTGAATTCATACAAAAAAAACTCCCAAGATAAACAATGAAAAGTTCGTCACAATAAAGAGATATATCACAAGACACTGTCAATTTGGGATTTCTCTATTGGCAAGTCAAAAAGATCATATCCTCTGTCCTAACTGCCTGTCCCTTACTGTTTCTTGCCTTGTATGTCAAGACAGAAAACTCAGGGTCAATCACTATATTGATATATTCACAAAATATAATTCTACCCTTGTAATTTACTGCCATACAGCCAAGGGCATAGGGATCAGGGGGGACCTTTCCCCCCAATGTTAGAAGCAGGTAAATTGGTCCCCTAAAAAATAATAATTAATTTGCAAAAAAAATATTAAATTTGCCCCCTCCAATATCAAACTCCTACAACCAATTTGACTAAGGCTCGAAGATTTCAGTTTGTTTTTCAATTGAATTGTTCACATTATAGGTCACATTAAAAGTGGAAAAAGTTCTGACATGATTTATCTTTGTCTCATTCTTTTACATCACAAAAACCTGGCATTTTAACAGGGGTGTGTAGACTTTTTATATCCACTGCACATGTAGTTACAAAAAAATATAGCTAGTTAATTAGCACCACTGTCCAATCTAGGTTTGTGTAGCTTAGATAAGTTGCCATGCTCCTAATCGTTTTGATGTCACTGTTTTGATGATATTTAGAGATTAATGACATTTATCTGGTTACACAATGGTTATTGTAAAATAATTAAAAATCTTAATTTCTCAAGATACCTATCATACCTGTCTTCCGTATTGTCAGTCTTTGACTAATTTTCAACAGCTATTCCCCACTGCTAGCTGCGACTCTTCGTCACCAGTAGCAACACTGGCAAAGAAGGACCTGTGTGCGAATGTCTTTGCTAATGGAAAGATTTTTTGAAACCATGATCACTGCCCGGCCGGACTTCACAACACACAGTCATCATGATGGAAATCATGCAACAGGCGGTGATCCTGAATTCTACAAAATCTTTGCTTTCAAATTTTTTTCTCACTTCTTCAGTTTTTATCACTTTTATTCAGCGTGTAAAAAAAAAGAAAAATCGAAAGAAACAGAGGACATGACCTCGGTGTCCTTAATGGTAGATATGGGCCTGGGTCTGTATTGCTGAAGTACATATTACAAGTGTACAAGCCTTTAAATCTTTGATACACTATGAATTAGTAATAACAGTATGTTCAATTTAAGATATGGCATCTGTACACAATTCTGTATTACTGATGTGGAATTTATCAGAACATGTTTCAATGAATAAGACATTACATTTCAGATTTCCTATGTACATTACATTTCATGACCGGGGTTAGGTTTACTTCATTTAACTTAATTTAATATATGCTAGTTAGAATTTTCCTATTTAGAAAGTGCATTCTATTTATGAAATGCAATGTAAAAGCTCAACCAATCCAACAATATTGTACTGAATGCGATATAAACATGATAACCATCGTTAGTTGAATTTCTTCATTGCTCTGTTGGAAAAATACCAATAGATTCAACATTCTTCTTTGATTCAAGATGGGACACAGCACACAGATGCACATACACACACAGAGAGGTCTGATGGTCCAGCTTAGGCCCTTCTTCCATCCACCAGAAGTGCGCTGTGTAGCAGTGCGTACAGGCGGAGGAAAGAGCACATGGCCAGCCGAATGGTCTTCTGGAAGAGCCTAGCTTGGCTAGAGGCCTGGCCAACCTGACAACATGTACTGTCCTTTAGCCTTAACCTGATGTGTCAGTATGCGCACGCGCCTACTCCTCTCCGGGTGGCAGAAAGGGCCGGTGTAT
>JACXGI010008749.1:20877-32614 GCA_016801175.1 Esox masquinongy
AAAAAAAGCAGAAGAAAAACTGCATTCCACCAGAGCGAGATAAAGTTAAACTAGTGTTAAAAAAAAAAAAAAAAAAAAACTACTACGGTACATACAGTAGAAGGTGGTCTGGAACGTTAGACAGAGAGAGCTGTCCCCTGGGAAATGAAGTCAGTTTTGGGGGGAAATGAATGGGCAGTTAGTTTGCATGGGACAAAGGAGCGGCCTCCACTGCTCCAGGTGTTAAAGACGCAGATGAACTGTCGTCAGAGTCCTCCTCTTCCGTATCTGTGGGTGGGGAAGAGCACATATGGCACACTTAGAACTTCCTGCTCCAACTTCTTGGCATGCTGGGAAAGGGGGAGGGATTGAAGACACTGTAGTCTACTGAAATGGAGGGGTGCTCTATGCTCTTAACATAGGTACAGGTTGGGTGGGTGAGTTCCATAGTCAGTTTGAAAGTCGGTCGTCAAATGCAAGTAAACAGCTGAATGAAAGGGATTGGGCTGAACTATGAAAGAGTGGTTGCGTTTGCCTGGGGAATAGCTTTGAATATCAGTCTGATAAAATAGATAACGTGTTATGTATGGAGGGACAGTGAAGAAGTCCCTGTCATGAGCAAAGATGACTACAAACAACCATCACTGAACACACACACTGTCCCCATGGTAACGTGAAAGACTCCAACCGAGGGATAGAGGAGAGCATTTGCGAGGGAGGTGGAGAAAGGCAGTTGGCAGTGAGGGTGTGAGTGACATTAGACACGTTTCCTCAAGTCAGTCAGAGTCTTGCATTAGAGATGTCCTGTTTCTGAAACCATTCACATGACAGTTCAATTGTACTATTATATTAATTGAGGGGCTATGTTGTCATTATGTCTTATAATTCGTAATTCGATATTGTAGCGCGTAAGTCCATTGCCTTCGTAAAGTATTCAGACTGACAGTATTCATGACCAACAGTATTCATTCAGTGAACCCTCATGCACTGAACCCTCATGCACTATTGAACACCCAGGCTATGGGAGATTTTGGGGCCAATGTGTTCTACACAGAATCTCTAGGAAGAGTCCTGAGGGTTCCAAACTAAAGGTCTAAAGACACCTTGAGTGTGCATCCGAGCGCAAAAGATACAGGACGCATCTGACCTTAATTTGGATTGTCATGACAAATGGTCTAAAAATTGAATTGCGATTGGTTATTGCATACATATTTATGAAAATATGTATCTATGTAATCAATCATAAGTTAAGTATACAAAAAATAATGAAATGAAAGTGACGTGGTCTGAATACTTTCCAAAGGCACTGTATCTGACCGTTTTTGCTTTAAAATAAATGTTTCTACACATTGAAATTGGAAATGCAGGACATAACTGCAATGTTTTAAATGTGATTCTTCCATACCTTTAAATGTGATTCCTCCATACCTTTAAATGTGATTCTTCCATACCTTGTTACTACCAAAACTTAGTTTTTTTCATTTTGTGTTAAGCAGAGGACACATACAATGGGGCAAAAAAGTATTTAGTCAGCCACCAATTGTGCAAGTTCAAAGATGAGAGAGGCCTGTAATTTTCATCATAGGTACACTTCAACTATGAGAGACAAAATGAGAAAAAAAAAATCCAGAGAATCACATTGTAGGATTTTTAATGAATTTCTTGGTAAATTCCCCGGTAAAATAAGTATTTGGTCACCTACAAACAAGCAAGATTTCTGGCTCTCACAGACCTGTAACTTCTTCTTTAAGAGGCTCCTCTGTCCTCCACTCGTTACCTGTATTAATGGCACCTGTTTGAACTTGTTATCAGTATAAAAGACACCTGTCCACAACCTCAAAAAGTCACACTCCAAACTCCACTATGGCCAAGACCAAAGAGCTGTCAAAGGACACCAGGAACAAAATTGTAGACCTGCACCAGGCTGGGAAGACTGAATCTGCAATAGGTAAGCAGCTTGGTGTGAAGAAATCAACTGTGGGAGCAATTATAAGAAAATGGAAGACATACAAGACCACTGATAATCTCCCTCGATCCGGGGCTCCACGCAAGATCTCACCCCGTGGGGTCAAAATTATCACAAGAACGGTGAGCAAAAATCCCAGAACCACACGGGGGGACCTAGTAAATGACCTGCAGAGAGTTGGGACCAAAGTAACAAAGGCTACCATCAGTAACACACTACGCCGCCAGGGACTCAAATCCTGCAGTGCCAGACGTGTCCCCCTGCTTAAGCCAGTACATGTCCAGGCCCGTCTGAGGTTTGCTAGAGAGCATTTGGATGATCCAGAAGAGGATTGGGAGAATGTCAGATGAAACCAAAATAGAACTTTTTGGTAAAAACTCAACTCGTCGTGTTTGGAGGAGAAAGAATGCTGAGTTGCATCCAAAGAACACCATACCAACTGTGAAGCATGGGGGTGGAAACATCATGCTTTGGGGCTGTTTTTCTGCAAAGGGACCAGGACGACTGATCCGTGTAAAGGAAAGAATGAATGGGACCATGTATCGTGAGATTTTGAGTGAAAACCTCCTTCCATCAGCAAGGGCATTGAAGATGAAACATGGCTGGATCTTTCAGCATGACAATGATCCCAAACACACCGCCCGGGCAACGAAGGAGTGGCTTCGTAAGAAGCATTTCAAGGTCCTGGAGTGGCCTAGCCAGTCACAAGATCTCAACCCTATAAAAAATCTTTGGAGGGAGTTGAAAGTCCGTGTTGCCCAGCAACAGCCCCAAAACATCACTGCTCTAGAGGAGATCTGCATGGAGGAATGGGCCAAAATACCAGCAACAGTGTGTGAAAACCTTGTGAAGACTTACAGAAAACGTTTGACCTCTGTCATTGCCAACAAAGGGTATATAACAAAGTATTGAGATTAACTTTTGTTATTGACCAAATACTCATTTCCACCATAATTTACCAATAAATTCATTAAAAATCCTACAATGTGATTTTCTGGATTTTTTTTTCTCATTTTTTCTCTCATAGTTGAAGTGTACCTATGATGAAAATTACAGGCCTCTCATCTTTTTAAGTGGGAGAACTTGCACAATTGGTGGCTGACTAAATACTTTTTTGCCCCACTGTATTTTTTTGTGGAAACGTAGCTAAGGTTCACCCTGAGGAGAAAGAAAATACTGTTTTACCATCCGAGATGTTTTTCTCACTGTCATCATCAGAGCCAGAGTCAGTGTCAGGTGAGTCTAGCTCCTCTGGTACTTCCCCTGGAGTCAAATAAAACACCAGTCATCAACCATCACATTGCACCAAGACCCGGGTCCACTGGGGACTACGTCACCGCGCAGAGTTGGGAGTTTAACTTAATCAAACGTCTTCAAGGCCAATCTGCCCAGATCTAACCTGAAGGCCAAAATGAATGTAGCCTAGCGGTAGCCTAGCGCTCAAGGGTGTTCTGCCAGTAAATGAAGGTGGCTGGTTCCAATCCTCAAAACGTCAAGGTGGAATAATCTGCCCTCCTGAACCTGGGCTGGGCAACTAACCAGAGTAGTCGCGGAAAATAAGAATGTGTTCTTCATCATAAAGTACTTACCTGGTAAAACAAAACAACCCTAGAATATTGGTCTTTCCAATGTTCATTTGTGTGTTAAGTCCCTCACTTGATGTCAACAGTACATGAAAAGTTGGTAGGGTTAGCCTAAGTGTAGGGGTTAGGGTTTACGGTAGAGGACAGCAATAACCCTGGTCAAAAGTATTCTCAGAGTATTAAGGCCATTTGAAAGGCAAGCGCCATCCTCTCCCTTAAGTGAACCTATCACAAACATATCTGTCCTCAGCACAGATCTGCCCCAAACACGTTTAAATAAGTGAAACAGACAAGTGCCCCACTGAATATACTGTATTCACAAGTCACTGGGAATACAAAAAAAATGACTTATTGTATATTGATATGGGATGTCATTCCAGAACACACGTTGTGGTTCAAAATAATTTAATTGACCAGCAGGGGTCAGCATTTTACAACAAACCCTTCAGAAGAGCGGCTGAGGATTCGCCTAAGACATTAACAGACGTTCAGTATCACTGCTGGGGCGAAAACAATGTGTTTGAAGGCATCAAAAAGACAGAATTCTTAGCTTATGTAAAAGGAGCATTAAAAACACATTTTATTGATTGATTAATTATTGACACGTACCATTTAGAATGTTCTGATTGTTCCCTGTGCTGGTTTCAGCCTTGGGCTCTGATTGGTTCGATTCTGGGCCCGGTCCAGATATTGTTGTTAATGTGTCTTTTTTTGTTCCTGTTCCTGTTGCTGTGCCAACGCTACCCCCTGGATCCTTGTTCCCATCTTTCTCTTTGGGCTGTTCCAGCACCACTTTCTTTTTCTCCCACTCCACTTGTGTCCCTACTTTTTCACCAGTGTTTTTCTCCCCCTTCATCCACTGCGTTTCTTTCTTCTCTTCCACCGTTTCCTCTGACGTGTCTGTTGTCCCAAACACGTTCACCTCTTCCGTCCCCTCCAGCGATGCGTTCTCCTCTGCCTCTCTTTTGGTTTTCTCCTCCAGATCTGTCAGATCGACAAGTATTCTGTGTGAGTGAAAGAGCCCTACTCCACCTATTCTTTAACCCCACCACCTTCCTTCTAAGCCCTGCGGAGGGTTTCTACTGTACATCTTAGCGGCTTCAGTCTGTAGTACTGCTTCTTGGTGTAAGATTAATTTCTATAAAACAGCTCTTTTCTGATTTCCTTTACATTTAGGCTCTGCTTTGTTTTAGTTCACCTGCTCCTTCCATAACCCAACCCACTTGAGAAAAAAACATCCCTGTCCTGAGTTTGTCTGTGAATTTAGGCACCTGGGTCTTATCTATAAGCTATAAGGTAAAATATGGGGTGCTTGTATTTGTTCTTTTTCATACACTCATGTGAAATACTCTTGGTAAGTCGAGTCACAGAAAAGATTAGCCACTGTTGACAGAGCCACTCAGGGCAAATTGCCCTGCTCAAAGGCAGATTGACAGATTTCTTTCCACCTTGTCAGCTCAGGGATTTGAATAAATAATATTTTGGATGCTGACCAAACACATGACCACCCAATTTGCTCCAAACTACAGACCATACCACACCTATTCTTGTGAGAGGTTAAGTTGCCCAATCCCTATGTTACCTTTAGCAGCCTGCGTCTTCCACTTTTCTCTGTTCTGGTGTACTTCTTCGTTCCAGATGGCCTTGAAGCTCTTATGGTCCACGTTTCCCAAGGAACAGTTGAGGGTTCCGCTGCCCTCTGACCCTGTACTGATCACGCTGGACCTCTTGCCATCCCCCACCGGAATACTGTTCAGGCTGCATACACACAGAGAGAGACAGAGGGCATCATACGCCAGACCTAACATGCACTATACACTGCAACACAGCCACTTAGAACACTCTTAACCAGTACAGTGGTTGTATACATTTTTCTATATGATCCCTCAATGAGTTAAACATGACGTTCTGGCATAACCCCTGACTGACCAATCACCCAGTGAGAATGTGCAATTCAGATTCTACAGAGGGATTCTACTGAACATGTGATTGGACATCCAAACCATGGGATTGAGACATTGGGGTTTATCGATGCTAATAGAGTAGCACTATAATGTGTTTATAGAGCACCCTAGGTGAATATGAGCTAAAATGATTTGTGTAAACATTTCATTGCTATTCATCAGCTTGGTCCAACATTCAAGACGTTATATGAATCTAACCTTTAATTGAATAAAGGTTTTTCAATGAAACCAATAAATGATAAATAATCACCAATAAATGTTTATTTTCATCAAAAATATGCATGCCACAATTATTGGACCCCCAGAATGTCTTATGAACAAAACTGAATTGATCTATATTGTGATTAATATTTTACTTCTTGAAGTTCACCTGATTCTTTGTGAACTCTTAAGTGGTCATTCATGAAATCCTGTTTCATGGGGTATAACTATGAGGTGGCACACTGACAAAATGCACTGAAGGTTGATAAACTTTAAATCTAGCAATATCTCTAAAAATATAGCTACATGCCTGAAATGAACAATTTCCAATATTAGGGCAATAATTAAGAAATGTAAAACTGGAGCTATGATGAATCTGCCTGGAAGTGATGTGAGTGTTTTTGTGCACATGCACAGTGACAAGGACGGTTCAAGTGAAAAATATACAGGAGGCAAAAACTGAGTAATTGTTGGATCTTCCAGCAGGACGACGATCCAAAGCATACCTCCAAATCCACATGAAAATGGTTGACTGATATTTTTTCATATTATTTGTTGAGTGAAAGATCAAGCTGATAAACAACAAGGACATTTTTTTTCACAGCCTTTTTTGTAGTACTAACCAAAGGTGCCAATAATTATGTAGGGCAATCTTTATTCCTAGTCAAAGGAGGTGGCCACATGTGGCTGTTTGCAAACATGATCTGAGTTTGTGTCTAGCAGGCAAATCCGGTTGGAGTTAAGTCATTACAACCAGCTTTCAACCAATGTGTGTGCGTGTTTAGGGTTTACGTTTAACAAAGAGAAAGTGTGGACTTCTCTTGAGATATGCCTTAATTTAGCTTTATCCTAATATGCCTTGGAGAAGCAGGGAGAGAGAGAGAAAGAGAGAAAGTGAGACTGTGTGTGAGAACGAGTGAAAGAGTGAAAGAATGAGAAGGAGAGAGAGAATGAGAAGAAGTATGAAAAAGATATCATGGATGAGGGGGCATGGGTGGATGAGAATTCAAATAATGTTTATAATCCTTCTATTCTGATAATGATGACTAGGTGGCAGCAGAGCAGTGGTTGATCACAGCTTAATGTTGTCAGGCTTCTGTTAATGATTGGCTGTGTAAGTGTTTATGTGCGTGTGTGTGCTTGCAAGTCTGAAACGCAAGTGTGATTTATTTTTATTGTCAAATCAAACCAAAGTACAACGTAATGCTTACTTGCCAGCTCTCCTCTCGGTACAGCAACTAAAAATAAAGTATAAAAAGTATTACATAAAAAAATAAAGTTAAGAAACATAAGCAGGCAGAAAAAAATAAGGCTTTAAGAAATGTGTGTAATTACAGTAGGTGTTTACACGTGCGGTGGAAGTGGTAATGTCTTCAAAATGTGGTTGGTCATTGTTATCCCTTTAGACTATGGGTTCTATGAAAATGTTTAGAACGGATTTTGGTTCAGTTTGAGAATGTTGAGAGTTTGCGGAATGGCACACCAGCAACAGCAACATGATTCACTGCATGACCATTAACACAGAATGGGGAAAATGGAGTGCTAGTTCAATGTACCATAAACAGCCTGTCTTCTTCAACCACCACTGGCTGTCTTCTGGTCACAAGTAAGTCTTATGCCAGATCATTTATATCTAACTTACAACACAGTCACTCTTATCTCTTGTCTCTGTCCCAAATAGGCTGACCTCTACAGCTGTGGAAAGTCATTGGAGGACACTCCTGCTGTATAGCAATAGTCTTTTCTGTATCTGTAAGAATTTTTATCTGTAAGAAGACTATTCTCTGAATTGTGAACATATGGTTTTCCCTAACTGTTTCATCACCATAGAAGTCATATCACAGATGATACTAAAATGGAGCTATAGCTTCACCAAAAGACATGTAATGAGCTAGTCATTTTTCAAAGCTGTCTGTTAGGTTGTACTCTAGATAGCAAGGTTGGTTACCCACAACCCCGTTTCCCAAAAAGTTGGGAGGCTGTGTAAAATGCAAATAAAAACCAAATGCAATGATGTGCAAATCATTTATCCCTATATTTAACTGAAAATAGTACAAAGACAGTCATATCAAATGTTGAAACTGAGCAATTTTATTGTTTTTGGAAAAATGCATGCCCATATTGAATTTGATGCCAGCAACAAGTTTCAAAAAAGTTGGGACAGGGGCATGTTTACCATTGTGTTGCATCACCTCTTCTTTTAAAAATACTCTGTAAGCGTTTGGGAACTGAGACCAATTGCTGTAGTTTTGAAAGTGAAATGTTTTCCCATTCTTGCTTGATATAGGATTTCAGCTGCTCAACAGTTCGGGGTATCTTTGTCATATTTTTCGTTTCATAATGTACCAAATGTTTTCAGTGGGTGACAGTTTAGCACTTTTCCTATGGTGCCATGCTGTTGTATTACGTGCAGAATGTGGTTTGGCTCTTGATTTTATATGGTCCTTCTTTGCATACAGGCACGTGGGGGCCATACACACTACTGTCACATTATGAGTTGCCGTGATTACATTTTACGCAAGGAGGAACAGCATGTGATTTCAATTGTTAACTTTTAATTGTCGGTGTGAGTTTGAATCTAGCCCTCAGTCAATGAATTACACAATGTATGGAAAAGATTTTGATCTTTAATATATTTCGCTCATGAGGCCCAATGTGTGATTTAAGAGTTCCCTTAATTTTTTTGAGCAGTATACATTTAAATGTATTTTATTTACTTATGTATTTTTTTGAATATATTCAACCAAATAAACAAGTCTCCGGTTTATTGAAATATTTTCCAATATATTATTTATGTGTATGTTGGTTTATCCTCAGCATCACTCCTTTGTTCAATACACATGTGTTGCATATGTGAAAACTGTCTGAAGAGCACCCACCAGATCTGGAATACAATGAATATGTGTGCATGTGTGAGTTTGCATTCGTGTGTGCGGGAGTGAATGTATGCACGCGTGTGTAAGTAATAATGTCAAGGGTCAGCTTCACCTGGAGCGTCGGAACCCAGCAAGGCCGGAACGAGATGCCTCTTCGATCAGCGGTGTCACAATCTTCTCTGTCATGTCTGAGAGGACTGTGAACGTGGGCTCCACAATGAAATCAATGAAGCCTGAGGGGCAGAAAACCATATGGGACCAGTGAGATCTATCCATCCCTCTCTTTCTCTCGAAAACATGTATAACAATGTTTCACTGACTCACCGATTTGAGACTGGGCAACCATGGTCGACTTGCGGTCACACAGTGGAGAGAAGGGAAGGCCCAGCTCAGCTTCTTTATCCCCCTGAGGACACAACATGACCGCTGCTTTGGACTCTTTTCACATGGAAGTAGAGGATGTATTGGTGTTCCCAGAGCAGTAAAAAACTCAACTGTCATTTGAAAGTTAAACAACCTCTCCTACATGAAACCACTCTAGTGTACTAGATCACAGTACAGTCGATTTTTCAACAAAATCTTTTAGCCATAATCAGTTAGCAATAATTGGTTAGCCTGAGGAGAACAAAATCGAATGGGCAAAATCAATGTATTTGAATTATTAGCATTTCCTGGTCATTAACTGTGCTTGACATTTCAATTAATATGATTAGTGGCACAACATCTGGGAATGGACTCATTAGACTTCAACCCATTAATCAAAATTCAGGGATGCATCCCAAAAGTCACCTTGCTATTCCCTAGTGTTGCACTATTTTTGAGCAGAACACAGTTTGGCCTTTGTCAACAGCAGTGCACTATCAAGGGAACATGGTGCATGGATTTTTCCATTTGTAGACCCTACTGTTAATTAGCCTTTAATGCTAATGGAGGGATTTCCTTACTATAAAATCTTTGAATCACATCTAGTAGATAATTGATACAGGATTCACCATTGGTTGACTCTGGGTAAGCAATTCACTGGGCAGTCTCTGCAAGACCTTATATCCAATGCTATGTTTTGTATTCATTAAAAAAAATCAATAACAACTATATTACTCACTGCCATTTTAAATTCAGAATTAACACTAAGGTATTTCACTAAACGAAATGTCCTTTAGTTTGGTGACATTGGTTTTTCTAATACAAAAACCTTATGATAAGTGCATGCCTCCCTTATCGCCTATAAACAATGGTAACGTAAAATGCCTTTAAAAAGTTTTCAAGATTCACAAGGCCTATTTGGAGACTTGCTTCTTGTCTATGAGTATACAAAGCCAGTGGTAGATCTAGTCTTGTATCAGTCTAATGTGATTAGCGTTAAGTAGGGAAGCAATAAAAAACAGACCAGAATAGGATTAAAACAGTGGGTTTATCACCTATTTGTTTTAAATGGAGAAGGCATTAGGGCTAGTTAAATGCTAGCACAATATATCTGACTTGGCGTAATGGACCTTATACCACACATATCGGAATAGGGTCCATATTTGAAACCACTCAGAGAAGGAGTTTGAATCAAGATCTAGTAAAGTGTTTAGAGGTAAGGAGGAGGGTAGAGTTATCATTGTTAGGAGTAAGGGTCAGATTTTAGGTGTTAGGATTAAGTTTCAGTTTTACTCTGTTTAAGTGGTGAATGGTTTGTGGTTTAGGATTAGAGAACTGGGGTGAGGGGTTAGAGATCTGGGGTTACGGGTTAGAGGTCTGGGGTGAGGGGTTATGGGTTAGAGATTTGGGGTGAGGGGTTAGAGATCTGGGGTGAGGGGTTAGAGTTCTGGGTTGAGGGGTTAGAGATCTGGGATAAATTGTTAGGCTTTAGAAATGTGGGGTGAGGGGTTAGGTATTAGAGATCTGAGGTGAGGGTTAGGGAATAGAGATCTGGGGTGAGGGGCTAGAGATCTGGGGTTTTGAGTTAAGGGTCAGAGATCTGGGGTTTGGGGTTAGAGATCTGGGGTTTAGAGTTAGAGATCTGGGGTTTGGGGTTAGAGATCTGGGGTTTAGAGTTAGAGATCTGGGGTTTGGGGTTAGAGATCTGGGGTTTGGGGTTAGAGATCTGGGGTTTGGGGTTAGTAGACTACCTGTCTGAAGAACTCCTCCAGAAGTGATGTGGTCCACCTGTGGTGCAGATCCCATTTCTTGGCCGGGTGGCTGATGTCAGCTGTGTGCAGTATTAGTGATATGGCCTTGGGCTTGTCTATCCTACAAAGAAAAACAGTGTAGAACAGAGAAGATTGATCAGAGAGATGGCACTTTGGGGTTACTGTATTTTTGGTATCAATTAGCTCATCTCCTGTAGGGCAGCCTACGGTTTAGGTAAACCAGTTAGCATTAATAAGTGTTGGGAACAATCTCAATGGGCGCTACAGTTTGCTGTAATGAACAGGAAACAGTCTATTTGTAAATAGACTAGACACAGTATTATGGAGGTATATAAGGGACACTCACGCCTCTGGCTGCTGGAGAAAGTTCTTCATGGCCTTGATCTGCTGGAAGTGACAGGACATGTCCGTGGCCAGGACCATCTCTACCACCAGGGCCCGGAGCTCTCTACCATAGGTCAGACAGACAGGTTGGACAGAGGAGCAGACAGACAGATAGGTCGGAGAGAGGAGCAGACAGACAGATAGGTTGGAGAGAGGAGCAGACAGACAGATAGGTCGGAGAGAGGAGCAGACAGACAGATAGGTCGGAGAGAGGAGCAGACAGACAGATAGGTCGGAGAGAGGAGCAGACAGACAGATAGGTCGGAGAGAGGAGCAGACAGACAGATAGGTCGGAGAGAGGAGCAAACAGACAGAGCAGAACACCATTTCTACAACCAGGATCCACCACTCTCAGAGGATCTGTCCTACCTCCAGTCGTCCTTGGACAGGTTGAGGAGGATGTTCATCTCATCATCGTCCTGTAGGAGGCGGTAGGCTGCGCTCACATGGTGGTTCTCCAGAACCGCACGGTCATTATATAAGATGGCTGTGCCTGACCTGAGTGAACACAGTAAATGTCACATCCTGGCTATGCCCCTAGCCATCTCTGCGCTGGGCTGGGGTTATAGTCAGGACAGGACAGCAGGTGGTGCCTCTAGGCACCTCTATCCATTTTGGTCTCCCCAATTGGAGGCAGGTGTAGATCATT